>WAAD01024202.1:0-36834 GCA_013389945.1 Fregata magnificens | reverse complement strand
AGGGCATTAGATGGTTTCTTGAGGTCCAAGAAAGTCAATAACCTCTGTACATTCATTCATTCATTATATTCACATACATTCAAAGATTTTGTTTCTAGCTCAGGCTGAAAGTCTCTGTAAAATATAGAAGGAAACCTTAGCAGATAAAGTACTTGTCTCCCTCAGATAAGAGCCAGAGTTGATCGTTTCAACAGCAAATCCAAACTAGTATCAGGCCTGACTGACAGTACCGTACTGTCTTCCTCCCTCCCCACAAAAACCCCTACACGATAATTACTGTAGATTACATAAACTTGCATTGTGAATGCTTTTTTTTTTTTTTTTTTTAAATAATAGCAAGTCTGTGGGAAGATGTGCAGAAAGCAGAGCTACATGTACTTGACCTTTAAGACTACACCGGTTACAGAGTAGGTACATCCCCCACAGAACAATTCACTCTGTATTTTAACATAACTGGGGTTCGCATCCGGTTGAGTTGAAAGTATGGTAACCACGGATTCAAGGTACTAACTGTCTATTGATATACTCAAAATTCCGATACATTTTACTGTTTTACAAAAATACTTTGATGTCAAAAAGGAAAATAAACATACTGTTCTTGATATAAAACAGTCTGAGAATAAAAAACCAGAACCTTGCTGAGGCAGTAAAAGCACAATCTTGTGTTTTAGTGCTGTACACAAAACAGCCATCAGCATTACATGCTTTCAGTTATCATGGCCAGTCTTGATAGGACTAAGGCAACAGAAAAAGGGTCTTCCCCCAATAACCTAGACACAAGCCAAATTGCTTGACACATGCTTGCAATATTGGTACTTACTGAATTAGTTGCTTCCAAGTCTTACAAGGAATAAATCAGATTAGAAGATGTTGAAACAACATACTCTTCACATCTGACCATTCAAATTCTCTCATTAGATACTTTCCTGAAATAGTTCCATGTTTTCATTTTGGATAAAACAAACTCTCAGAAGTTGTTCATAAGTTATCAGCTTTCTCATCTGAAAAATGTGCAATACACATTGCATTGTCTAATATTCAACAGAGCATGTGAAGGGGAAAAACCCACATACCTGTTTCAGGTTAACATTTAAACCCTCATGAGTTGCCTTTAGCAGTGCTCTCACAGTGAAGCTGTCAGGATCTTCTTTGTCCCTGATTTGGGATTCTTTTATCAGAGATTCCAGTTTTGTTCTTATAAAAGATTCCACCTGGTGCTCAGTTGCACCATTACTCTGAAAGACATTAAGAAATCCAGTTAAAGTAGATTATTACATCCATCACTTCTGCGACAGCCTCAGGAAGCATTACACGCACTTCAGGCCATGCAGCGCTCCCAACATTTCCTTTCTCTGTGCATGAAAAAGCTTCTCACATAACCCTGTCTGATTTTGCCTTTTCTATTGGTGGCTTTTACTGCTATTTCCATTTTCCTTTTTTCTCTTTAGTCCTCCTGACACATAATTTACCCTGCCCCACCAAAGCACAGTCCACCACGCAGATCACCCCAGAACCTGGCCCTGGTGTTAGCTCTTTGTTTCAAAACAGTCACAAGTCAGACCTTCTCTTTCAGAAGATGGCACGAATTCTCAGCTAATGCACTTACACACTTCCTCCAAAATATCAGACAACTTAAGCAACATTAGATTCCTGCTCCAAATGGCAAGAGAAAGGAAGCAATTACTGTTAACAACAGTCATATGGACTATACAGACACAAACATAAGGCACTTAAACTTAAACATAAGACACTCTTACATAAGGCACTTAAAATAAAAATGGATCTTACAGAACAACAGTGTGCACCTAGCATTCCTCTGTTCATGGGGTAAGAGACCTCTCCTGAGAGAGGAAAGTAACTGTTCTGTCCTATCATGTTCCCTTTCTAGCCCCAAAGACATACTGTGTTTTGCACTGGCTTTAACGATTGCCCAATTTTGTCTTAGGTCTTTCTGTTGAAGAAAGCATCATCTCATCAGAAGTGCTCAAGCCATGTTAGTAAAGCATATGTGGATTACACAGACCGTGCCTATTGAACAGCACATAACAATGAATCGGGCGTTATGCTGGTTCAGAACTGGTTGAGCAATCTTATTTCATCTTACTATACCCATAATTAGAGTTATGTTCATTCAATATATACCTTTTCCCCTGAACTTACACCTGTGGAAGTTTGTACCTGTACTTAAAACAATCATATTCTTAAAGATTCGTGGGATTTGGAGTCTTCAAGCTTCCTCATAGATCAGTTAATGCCAACTATTTCCAATTCTGTAGTAAATACTAACAGAAATATAACATTCTGAGTCATTGAGCAAGCTGATTTTATCCTATACTTCAAGCATTTACTGCAAGGCTGTACTTCTGTATGAGACTGTCTTGTGGAACATAGGGGTTGAATGAAATCCAAGTGCAGTCTAACCTCTAAATAATTAAGAAATTAATCAATCATGATTTTGTCTAATAGCATAAAGAGGGTTTAAAAAGGGTGGGGGGTGGAATCAAATCAGCCCTCCTGTGTGGTGTACTTGAAGCTCCAAAAAGATGTTGCTGACACTAGCATTTTAGCAGCAGCAGGGTAGGGGAAGAACCAGCATAAACATACGCTTCCTCTGAACCAGTTCAGATGGGGACTTCTATTACCTGTAAAGCAAATCCCAAACTGATCTGAAAAACCTTCAATTGGTAATAGCAGGCGTAAACGATACAGACAAATTAAAAGCCTAATATGTAAACCAAAACCAGTTCATGAGAACTGCAGATAGGTGTTTCTATGTGACAACAAGGCAAACTCACTGGGCTACATTCAAAAGTGGAGATAAGCAGAAAAATAAATGAGGAGTTAAGAAATAAAGGGAACAGAAAGCAATCTTCAGTGTCAAAAAATAAGAAACAGAAGGATTGAAAATAATGTTTCACACCTCAAATCTTTTTCATTTGTATGTCTCCTTCCATAATTTTCATCTAGAAATTGTATAGCAATTCCATCACGCCATTGCTTTGAGTACTACACATTTGTATCTGAAAAAAGCCTAGCACGCTTATAGTGCTGGCATCAATGTTTTCAGTCTAGTGTACCTAAAGTACTTAGATCAGTTATTTATATGATTTAAATGACAAAGTGTGCATTTCCAAAAAATGTCATTCCATATCTAAATGTGGAATTATATAACTTCCGTATCTTAAGGACCTGACTGAGAAATCAAAGTTAAAAACTCTAATCTGCTAACAACTGTAAGAAGGATTATGGAGTATGCATGTAAGAAATGTAGAGATGTAACAGTTCTGGGAACTGTGTATATGCACATACGTAGCATGGCTTTAATTTGCAGTCATCTTCGATTTCATCAGCACTATCCTCCTCTGAAACTTCTCCTTCCTCAGCATCTGCTCCAAGACTGTATGGCAACTTTTTACCCTAAAATGAGGAAAAAATATTCATGATAAATGCACACATGGTCAGTGTTATTTAGTGAAAAGACCAAAATAGCCCATTCCGCAACTATTTCTTATGTAAATTGTGACCAGAGTTTAGAATTCGTTTTCAGAGAGTCTCATGCAAACTGGCTCCAGATTATCACAGGTGATAATTTCAGTATTTCTGGAAAAGTTTGTTACTGAAAGATCTTTGCAAGCTCTTTCAACAAAAACATACCATCTCCCATCTCTGGAGCAAGCCAGCAAATGTCCAAAAGAGTTTTTCTGAGTTGACTCCCAGATATTTCAGGCTTAGCCCTAGCAAGCAGACTGTTGTATACTTAAAATAAAACTCAAAAAATCAGAAGCTGAGATTTTGTTATAGGCTATTCATCAGAACAGAAAATGCAGACGCAAAAGAACTCACTGCAAGCAGCCATCAACATGAAGGAAGCAGCAAAGCCTATTTTAATACTGCATGCGCATGCAAGGGTGTAGTCAGCCGTCCAAAATTAGTTGCTAATCCAGTACTGTGAATGTCATATACCTACATTAGAACGCAACTACTTTAATTCCATGTCTAGTTTCCAACATCTGATTAGAGTGGTGAGCAAACAGAGGTTATTGGCTACTTCTGGTAAAAAAAAAAAAAAAAAGGCTCCACAGATCAATTATCCTTTTTAGAACATTAATCTTGAATTCTCCTATATGATCGCTTGTAGCAAAGCCCAATCACAGAACCTTAGAAATGTTGGCTATGGGACCTCTGAAGGTCTTTGGTCCAATCTGCCACTAAAGGAGGATTGTCACCAGCTCTAGACGATCTTTGCTTTGACGGGTCTTGCAAACTGTCAAGGGTGGAGACTCCTCCAGCCCTCTGGGCAGCCTCTTCCCATACTGCACTACCCACAGCTGAAAAAGCTTTTCCTGCCATCCAGTCTGCACCTCCCAAGCTGAAACTTATGGCCATTGCCTCTTGCTTTACCATCTGATACTTAATAAATCACCTACTAAACTTTTGTGTTATTACTTCTGTGTCTTCCTCACTGATTGTAGAAATGTTCACAGTCTACCTGTTTCATCAGTGACAGGTAGATAAGAATTGCACTCAGATTTCTGCAGAAATGAAGAGGATTGATTTACAGACTGCATTCTGAAATTAATAATCATAGAATCATAGAACCATTAAGGTTGGAAAAGACCTCTAAGATCATCAAGTCCAACCATCAACTAACACCACCATGCCTCCTAAACTAGGCCCTGGAGTGCCACGTCTATACCTTTTTTGAATGCCTCCAGGGTTGACGACTCCACCACCTCTCTGGGCAGCCTGTTCCAATGCCTAACCACTTTTTCGGTAAAGAAATTCTTCCTGATGTCCAGTCTAAACCTCCCCTGACACAACTTGAGGCCATTTCCTCTCGTCCTGTCGCCAGTTTCTAGGGAGAAGAGTCCAAGGCCCGCTTCACTACAACCTCCTTTCAGGTAGTTGTAGAGAGCGATAAGGTCTCCCCTCAGCCTCCTCTTCTCCGAACTAAACAGCCCCAGTTCTCTCAGCCGCTCCTCATAAGACTTGTTTTCTAGACCCTTCACCAGCCTCGTTGCCCTTCTCTGGACACGCTCCAGCACCTCAGTGTCCTTCTTGTACTGAGGGGCCCAAAACTGAACACAGTACTCGAGGTGCGGCCTCACCAGTGCCGAGTACAGGGGCACGATCACTTCCCTACTCCTGCTGGTCACACTATTCCTGATACAAGCCAGGATGCCGTTGGCCTTCTTGGCCACCTGGGCACACTGCCGGCTCATGTTCAGCCGGCTGTCGACCAGCACCCCCAGGTCCTTTTCTGCCGGGCAGCTCTCCAGCCACTCTTCCCCAAGCCTGTAGCGTTGCATGGGGTTGTTGTGACCAAAGTGCAGGACCCGGCACTTGGCCTTGTTGAACCTCATACAGTTGGCCTCGGCCCATCGATCCAGCCTATCCAGATCCCTCTGCAGGGCCTTCCTTCCCTCGAGCAGATCGACACTCCCACCCAGCTTGGTGTCATCTGCAAACTTGCTGAGGGTGCACTCAATCCCCTCATCCAGATCATTGATGAAGACATTGAACAAAACCGGCCCCAGAACCGAGCCCTGGGGAACACCGCTCGTGACCGGCCGCCAACTGGATTTCACTCCATTCACCACCACTCTCTGGGCTCGGCCATCCAGCCAGTTTCTTACCCAGCAAAGTGTATGCCCATCCAAGCCGTGAGCTGCCAACTTCTCCAGGAGAATGCCGTGGGAGACCGTGTCAAAGGCCTTACTAAAGTCCAGGTAGACAACATCCACAGCCTTGCCCTCATCTACTAGGCGGGTCACCCGGTCATAGAAGGAGATCAGGTTGGTCAGGCAGGACCTGCCTTTCATGAAGCCATGCTGACTGGGCCTGATCCCCAGCTTGTCCTGCACCAGCCCGGTGAGCTCACTCAAGATGAGCCGCTCCATGATCTTCCCGGGCACTGAGGTCAGGCTGACTGGCCTGTAGTTCCCTGGATCCTCCTTCCGGCCCTTCTTGTAGATGGGCGTCACACGTTGGCTAGCTTCCAGTCTTCCGGGACCTCCCCTGTTGACCGGGACTGCTGATAAATGATGGAGAGCAGCTTGGCAAGCTCCTCCGCCAGCTCCCTCAGCACTCTCGGGTGGATCCCATCCGGCCCCATAGACTTGTGAGCGTCCAGGTGGCGCAGCAGGTCGCTGACTGCTTCCTCCTGGACTGTCGGGGGTTTATTCTGCCCTGCTAATGAGTGGGTCAAATTCACTTCACGCTGGCACCTTTATACTGGCTTAAATCCATGAGAATTATTAGAATTACTCTTTATATACATTAGCAAGATGAAAGTTATGCCATTACTTGAAATTGTTTGGCTAACGAATCAATACTGTTTCAAGTGTTGCAAAGGAAAATGTATAAAACAGAGCAAAATAATAGCAGAAGGATGAGAAACTGGCTTATTTCTCAACAAGATGCTGATTCCTAAATATGATTTTACCTTTTCCAACAGGGCTGCTTACATTGAGCAGGAGATGAGAGACAAGGCTTTGTGAAAAGACACTGCGATGCTTAAAATAATATTCCTAATTCTGAAAACATTAGCTCAGGTCCACACCATTCTGTAACTACTCACAGGGTTTCAGCACTGTTAGCTGAAGAATGAAACTAAAGTTACAGACTCAAACGTGCTAAGAAGACCAGCTCAAAAGTTCATGTAAGAACAGCACAGTACCAAACCTCTCTTGCCTTTTGTGCATTGACATAGTATTTCAAGCCAGGTTTGCTAGGTTTGTTGCATGACTGACATTACATACTCTTTTGTTTGACTCCCTAAAACACCAACACTAGATGCTTGCATAGTTCATTAACTAGCAGTTACACAAGAAAACTGATTCAGTGAAATTCAAAATCACAGTTGAGCACTCAAAGGTTTTCTAATTCAGAATCAGCTCTGTACTATACATTGAAATATGTTCAAACCAACATCAAACCAACATTGTGAATCCTTGTAGCCAGCTTGATACAGAGGATAGAGAGAGAAAAAACAGTTTCTCAAGAGCTCACAGCAAAGTAATTGCCCCCACGTGTCAAAGTAAATTAGACAATCTAATAACCCATAACTCTATCAATCATCCTCTCAAAGGTCTGCCTTGCATTTCTTTCTTACTATATCCATCTTGGTCTTTGAAATTCCTTTCAGACCAAATCCCTTTATACTGAGAAGCTCAAACAATTAATCTTCCATACAACACTAACTACAGTGCTCAAGGGCCTCCTCTCTCACTGCTCCTTATAGCCACCTTCTGAAGTGCTCTTCTTTCATAAAGACAGCTGATGAACCATGAAAATAGTTTCATTTCATGAACTACTGCTCATAGCAGGGTGAGGGGAAAATGCAAGAAAATGCAAGAAATTTTCAGACGCTTTTATATTACTCCAAAATACTCTGTCCAAGAAGGGACAGTAGGATAATGTTTAGATACTATAGGGATATGAACCATACAGAACAATATCCACTAATAACACGTTAGACAAATTTCAGAAAACAGGAAAATATCAGGTTCAGGTAACTGTGTCACAGTTCCTTCTATTCATAACAATGCATTTTATATCATTTTTCTGCTCTCCTGACTCGGTGCTAAGATTTAAAAATGAGCACCTCTGACTTTAATACTCTCAGATAAGATGCTTAAGAAATAGAAAGAATTTTCTTTCCACTGCTGTTGATATCACCTCCCTGTTGAAACACTTACAGAAGTACTCTGGGACACTCGCCAAGTCCAAGGTAAACTCTGTTTCGATGTCTCTGAAAAGCTCAGAATTTTAACTCACTTAGTGCCTCTGTACTATTCTACATGGTAAAGCTGAACTGGTTCTCCAAAGCCAAAGAAAATCTATGATAAATATCACACGCTGACTTTTGTTGCATTTTGAACATGCCGCCAGTAGCAAGTTACCTTCACTAGGATTTTCCCTTTCAAATTTTGAGGGCTAGGAAGCTGTCTGGAATCTCCAGTGGTTACAGATGACAAGTCGAGTTTGTCACCAAATATCTCCTTCAAGTACTGAGCGATCTTCTTTTGCTGTTGAATACTGCAATGGTTTTCAATAGACAGTATCACTGGAAACCTAGAAACAAAACCCCCAGACATTGTCATAACTGTGTTTTAAGACAGAAGACCTCCACAGCCTACCACATAAACTGATTTAAGCAGGTTGCTGTTACATTGCCTGGAAACAAACTCACTTTGGGAGGAAGGACTCTGCACATGAACTCCCAAATCCCTGCTCTGTCAGAATCCCTCAGATAGTCCCTCCAACCCCACCCACTAGGGCACATGGTGACTACATTTGAAACCGGTGATCACGGAGCGTGAGGCACAGAGAAGCTTGCCATAAAGCTCGTCAGCAACGCAAAGCCTTTTTGTTCTATGTAGCTGAGCAGAAGTTACACTATTCCTTTGCAAGCCACATAGAAAGTCTTCATAAGCTGTAAGTGATCAGCAAGCTGCTCCTGGAGAAAAGCGTTTTGAAATCAACAGATTCAAAGGAATTGCTAACTCCTCTCTGCTCATCTTCCAAAGATTGATAGCTGCATGAATGATTTGTCTTTGTCTTAAGTGCAGCTACAGTGAGTCAGACCAAATCTCTGAAGATGACCAGACTCTGGAGAAGGAGAACTATTTCCAGAGCATTTCCAGAATACTCTCTCAGGCTCCATGAATTTGCAGCTCAAGTTTCTTGAGCTACAGAGATTGTTTCTGTATATAACAGTCTACTTCTCCCACAAATTTGCCCAGTTGTTTTCTAAACTCTTGGCAGCCCCAGAATCCTATGGCAAGGAACCCCAGAGCCCAACTATGCACCAAACAAAGAGCAACATCTTTCAGTTTTGAATTCACCATTCACTAGCTCCTATTTCTAATCAATAACACCAAACTTTTGGGCTCAGGTTTGAGGTGGGGGGGGGAGGGGGGACAACAGGGACGGGACATGCCCATTGTTGGGTCACTTTTTCTTTTTCTTCTCTTTTTTTTTTTTTCTTAAATAAGGAGAAGCAAGCATTTTTACTTTATTCTCTCTAAACTACTCAAAATTCTATACACCCACTCATGATTTGAGACCGTTGTATATATACGGTTAAACTCTGATTTTCATAATAAACTGTTATATAGTACCATGGCAAACAAAATAGAATCTGAACATTACCCTACATCTCAGTATTTCTTCATACCACATATGAGACAGCTTTTCAATTTTCCTACTGAAATAAAGTATTTTCCTTAGGTAGAGAAAATTACAGTATTGATTTTTAAGGAGAATTTCCCTGTGGATATGAGTGGGAAGTTCTGTTCAAATCAAAGAACCAAAATAATCTGTAGATATTCAACAGTCTCAGACTGTTCAAAATATCACTAAGTTTACAATGCATGAAAGGTCTTTCTAACTTAGGTTGAACTTTCTAACTTGATTCATGGAAAGAGCTCATGCAGTTGAAAAATAAACACGACATAGGCAATAAACAGGGGAACAGAATCAACTTTATAATTTCTCAATGCATTTAAAGGAATATACGTACTTCCTGATGTTGATTGTTGATTTTGATATGGGATTAACTACACAAAACAGAGGTGTAGCTTCAAAACTGACTCTACACTTACTCATTTTTGATGAAGGCATATTTATTGATAGTTTCTGCCACATCACGGAAGAGTATTTTAGAAGTAAGAGTATAGCCATGGTGCACTACCGGCTCTCCATCTGGACCATCCCAGCAATCCACTATTAAGACAAAAAAAACTATGCATTAAGAGATGCCCATGATCTTATAATTTCTGCTGATCTTGTTTGCCAGCAGAACTCATGTACACTACTCAACCATGCTGGTGTCAACAAGTTTCATTCAACCTATTGTGACCTACCAATTGAGTTAAGACTAACAAGACAGTCTTTTTCTTATATCAAATAAAAAATCTGCAACGTAAAACTGGTTTTCCCCCTTACATTAAGCTGAGGGTTTTTTTCCTCATATATAAAATTACAAAGGTGTAATAGGTCAAATAATGTTTACAGCTGTCTCTTGGGAAAGCAGTTTCTGAAGACAAACTATTTAAAAACAACTTAGTCTTTTTCCACTCCCAATTAAACTTGCAGTTTTATAACTGACTATAGTATGAGTAGCATCAAATCCATCACATGTAGAATGGACTAGGACAGTAATAGTTTTCCTAATGAATTACTGTACCCTGGATTTACACCTAACTTGTCACTACTGTTGCCTCTACAGGAAGTTAAGAACTTCAAAGAGAAAGCTACAGAGCTATTACCTAGGCTGTACAGTATCTACAATAGTTTTGAGGTCAAGCAAAATAACACACTACCATGCGTTTTAGTGAACTTTTCTACAGAAGGCAAAGTACACTGATAGACCACCCAATTTTCTCAAATTCACTTTCTATAATTAATTTTTAAATTCAGATTAACAAATTGTTCTTCCAGAGATCAGTTTTGTAATACTAGTCACTAAAAAAAATCAATATTGAGTTTAAATTTGTCAAAAGACTTTATTCCACACAGAATCTTGAAAAGAAAACCACTAATGTTCTGTTATTATTTAAATCATGCAGAACTTAAACAACTTAAACAAGAATCCAACGCGATCTCCAGGCTATCGAAAAAACAGCATCCTGTTTTCTTCCACCAGCATCCAGCCAATGAAACAGCATCCCACCTCTCTATTGTGGCAGACCAAACCCAAGTTTCTCAGCTCCAAGATGGGCACAGAAATAGATACACAGCTGTGCTGATAGAAGGCAGTATTTGCTCACCTGTCCTCCTCCTACAGGCACTTTTCATCTTCCCTTTGCATCTGCAGGAGGAACTGCATATGCAAACACCTGCTTTCCCATCCAGCTTATGAAAGAAAAAGGTCTTTGCTGGCTCAGCTCATTCTGAACAATGTGGATTAGGAAGCACTCCTGTGAAGTGGTAACCTCCAGCACAGGGGAACTGCAGAGTGGAGCAACTAGCGCTGCTCTGCTGGAATTGCAGGACCCCAAACAAGATGCCTGTCCATTGCCTTACTGGGGCTTGTGCAACAAAAACACACTTCACATAAACATGGGACAATGGAAAACTTGCACTGACTGAGAAAAGCGTAACAACACAGCAGCAGGCAGGAGAAAACAACGGTGTCTATGAAGTTTGTCTGAGAAGGTCATTCCCAATAGAAAAATTCCTGTTTAGACTGCCAAAAAACAGGAGTTTACCACTGAAGTTAATCAGACAGTGAAGCATTAATGCTTTGAGTTTGCCACTGACTTTGCGCTTAGAAGAAATATCCATCATACTTCTCACAACCAGCAAGTTACACTAAAAATATACCTTCAATACATCGACAACCATCTTGCAGCACTCGTGCATACATCTCCACTCTGGACTGGGACAGCAGTTGATCTCCTGTCAGGTATGTATTGTGAGATGAAGCAATAAAGTAGTTACAAAGGGGTTGATCCATATCCTGATGCACTTCACAATGCAGTGGATTAAGTATATCACAAGCAGGACTGCGCATGAAGTTGGTGAAACCTTTGAACAAAGAGAAACAGTTTTGCCACGGGTGCAGTATATTTTACCAAGCGAGTGACTCCAAAGCCACTGAATCTTCCTGTACCCCATGTTTTCAGCATATTAACTGCTGTCTGTGGCTTGCCTGGTTCCCTGCAAACTGAAGACGCTGCACAGACTTAGTCCACTGCTGGCACCCACACAGGTATTTCTTTTTGAAGCCTATGGAAATTCTGACACCTTTGAGAAGAATACATTCCCAAAACCCAACCCTTGTCCCCAGACAATTTTCAAACAGCTCTGAACTAGAAAAGTAAATATGATCTAGAAAGACACATTTATGACTGCCAAAGAAAAAAAAAAAAACCACCTCAAGAAACATTTGCAAAACATCACATTGAGCTAACCCTCTTCAGAAATTAACAACCAATAGTACAAAACGTAGGATTCTAAAAGAAGCATAAAAGTAACGAATAGCAGTTGTATGAGAAGACTGAAAAACCCCACAGATCAATACAGCCACTGCCCAAGCTATTTTCAGATCCGATGTTTCATTCAGACCCTCAAAAGGGACAGATGACAAAAATGCAGATGTGAAAATTCTCTGAAACCCTGGAGAAGCTCCCTGCACCAAATCCAGTGCACAGACTAAGACAAGTGTGCTCAAATTGCCTTCTGCAGTTCAGACAAAACCACTCTGCTAATAAGCAGAACAGAAGAAGGTGTTTACTGGTTTTGTTAGAATCAGTAGAAGGAAATATCCTCCCTCACAATTATCCAGTGAGATAAAAAATGATCTCTTCATCTAGATGCTACTGCAAACAGACAGCATGCAGCTAAACCACAAGTCATTACTGTTAGAAAAACTGTCTTTTCTTCCTTCTTCTCCTTCTTAAACTGATATCCCATACCCCTTCTTGATTCTTGTTAAAGCATCAGTACAACAGAGAAATTGGGTCAAATACTTAGGCAGCATCAGTCTGCATTTCCTGGGATGCTGAACTGCGCCTTGGAGGGCGAGTGACCCGCTTAGAGGNCATGTTTCTCTCAATGGACCCTTGTGATGGTAACAGGTAAGAGCTATCCTGTTCTGCTCCATCACAAGTATGACGTCTTGTAAATAAGAGAAAGCAAGGGAAATCCCTCAGCTGAAGAGATGTAGGATATGACACCTGCAAGAGTATAGGTTTGGTATTCTGTAGATCTGCCAGGACTTCATGCTGCTGTTGATGCCTCATGGGTCCCAAGTTGAGAAGCAGTCTTCAGAAAGTAGCAACAGCATCAAGAACAAAACAAAAGAACACCCTCCTGACAAAGTTAAAGAAAGATCTGACAATTTATACAAATCACAGGACAGAAACAGAAGCCAAACTGACATCCTGACTTGGAAGCAAATGCTTTTTTCGAGTTTATTGCTGACAGTCAGGCTCTGTCCCAATGCCACTCTCTTGCTGTAAATAAGCACTACTCCTGCTGAAGATACCATGTAGACAAGGTAGCAGCCACCCAAAGGCTGCACTGCAGCACAGAGAACAGGGGGGCCCATGCTAGCCAATTCACTAGTATAGCTAATTTCACTCTAGTTTACAGTTTTCTCTATGCTGCAAGTTTATGTGAGAAGATGGTACTTGGTTTATAACCCTGTAAATCAGATCAGCATTGAACAGAGAAAGTTTTAAAAATACCTCCTTTGAAGATGAGAAATGTAAAATATTTCCAAAGGATAGTGCAAACAATACCAACCCTGAAAGCAATTCAACCATAAAAGCAGCAGCAGTAAGATTAAAAGGAACAGAAATGCTTCCAGAAATATTATTTTAAATGTCACAGCTTGTTCATTTTGCTTTCCTTATTTCAGTTTAAGTGCAGTGCCCTGGGTCACACCGCAACCTTGTTTAAGATCTGGGAGGCCATACCCAGGATTTAAGTATCATGAGGAAGAAGATGTCTCCTTCCCCCTCCCCCCAAAAATCACCATGCAAATTACGCTGCTTCGTGAAAGCTATCTTCTGGGCAAATTAACATGCTACAGCATTTAATCTATTTTATTCCAATTCAGATTTTGATTTGGTACTAAGTTGGATTCTGAATAAATATACCATTTACAACTGCTTTAGCAAACAAGGTGATTAAGGTATTAAACCCCTAAGAAAATGCAACTATCCATATTTTATTTCACATAAGCATAAATCAATGCATTGTACAGGAGCAATTCCAGATCTACAGAGACAGAGCAGAATGAAAACTTTTCTTTTATTACTTCAGTTAGAACAGGCTGTAGTATAAAATATATAGTATAGAATGTTTTATGTTTGTGTTTTACAAATACACAGTTAGCAATAAATTCACAAAAGCCTAAGGCATTCACATTAGTGTATGATGGCTACGATGTATCGCTGTATAACACTAGTTGCTAATTCACCCCACCTATTCTCATCTCTCCCATGTCTCACAAAAATGCACCTACGCTACTGACTGCTGATCTTCTACGTAACTTTCTATCGCAGCCAAATATTACAAGCCACAGCAAAATGCTATTAAAGCTTTTCTATTCCACTACAGTATATCAAGACAAAACTAATTTCGAAATAAAAAAAACCTTTACCTTCAATCCCAAGAACATTTTGCTCCTTATTTTCTTCTGATACTTCAAACTTCTGTATGATGTCAAGACAATATTCTGGCGTCACATTATTCATCTGCACAAAAATGACAGTGTTGGTACGCTTATTTTTAACACCATGTCACCAGCATGTCAAAATCTACTTTAGGCTTCTGGGTCCAGTTGAAAAACCTTATGACCAAACATAGAGTTCAGTCAAATATGAATAGGACAGTCAATAACAACACTGTAAAAGGACTTTAAGATTTTGGTTTGATTTTTGTCAGTGCTGCACAAGCCTCACAGCTCTTACCTTTGAGGAGAAAAACAGGAGTGAGATGTAGCAGTCACTTAAAAGCTGTTTCATTTTAGTTTAAAGATGAAAATTAGCTCTTAAGCACCCTTAATAATAGTTGTACTGGGCAATAGCGCTGAAATGAGAACTATCAAGTTATATTCTTTAATATAATCTACTTAGACATGCAAAAAGATTTGGCAGGGTTTGATTTCATTTTCATGCATTTTCCACCTCTGTGATTTCATTACTTCCAAGAGAGTTCACTATAATGCACGGACTATGAGATAAATAATTAGATTCTGAAATGAAAAACAGCAGTTCATCTGAAATAAATGAGTTTTGTCATCAGCTTCAACTAGCCCACAACTGAAGTCCTGACTGACTAGTGGGGACAGAGTATCACCATGCACTTATATTTCCTCTAAAATTAAATAAAGAAGTAGCTTCTGTCACTCATCTTTTCTCACCCCCGCCCCCCTTAAGTTGTAGAGAACCAAAGTGAAAACTAAGATTGGCTGTATTTGATTTCCTCCACTAATAATATCACAGGATAGCAATGATGACACTAAAACCTTTGGCAGCTTATTTGTACCATTATCCTGTTTATTGTTTGTACCCTGCATTCTTTGCCAAAGTCAGCTCAAACACCCTGACATATGGAGCAGTCTGGAAGTAAAGGAACATGCAGTCCCCTCTCTCAAAAACCATGTCATCTCTGTTAACATGACTGCTTCAGGCAAAGGGAGGAGTGATGTTAGTCATCCTGCAGATTACACAATATTTATTGTTTAAATCCAAAAATGGTCCCTCTGTGAACTGTTCTCTTACTAATGGAATTCTCTTTCAGATAGCAAAACCGATTCCGTTTACTCTGCTCTGTCTCTAGCCTTTGATGAAGTTGCACTTTCCATTATTTCCCGTAGCTCAGTATTCCCAGCATCGGCATTCAGCTATATGGAAATCTTCTAAAAGTAGGTTGACTCTCTTGATCTGGTCTTCTCTAAAGGCCTGATCGTGCCAAATGCTGTGTTCCTCCTAAGAAATGTGGGTGCCACGACTGACCATATCTCATAACACCTAAAAGGCTACAGCCTAAGTATGAAAAATTATCAGAGGAGGGAACAAACTAGACACATCAACAATAGAACTACAGTAACAGAAGGCAAGCGAGCAGTTCAACTCATATGGTGACTCAAGCTGAAAAACTTGGAGATGTTTTCCAGCCTTTCTCTCCTTCACCTTCCCCTCTGTTTTTTCTCTTGCACAGGGAAAGCATGGCTCAGCTCATTTCCTTCTCCAAACGTTTTACTTATATCTCCTAGCTAAGCCAACAATATGAGACGCCTACAGGAATTACACAGGATAATAGGAATGAGAACAATTCAGTAGAGAAAATAACTGATCATCCTAGCTCAAGTAGATGTTGCTGTTTGATTGCAAAGACTATTCATAGCAGGCCCTTCTTCAGCACAAGCTGGCTAGAATTAACTTTTTCATTATCCCACATGGCTCCTTGACAGCTGAGTGGCAGGGTACTTGTGTGCTCTAGGAACAAAAATGTCTTATCTAGTCCAAAGCTGCATCTGCTAGGGAAAAGTCGACTGATTTACATTTTTTAACTGTAGCTTGAGAGATGATGACTTAGGCTACTCATTTAAAACTTAATGAAAACAAATTTTAAGTATTCCACTAAAAATAAAATCAAGTAGTAACGATCATTATTGATGACTGAATATTTAGATAAGTAGATTATTGAAGATAGTCAATAGTGGACCTTCCAAAATCTCTTGGATACATGGCTATTTTTTATATTCCTGGTTAAAAGCTTTAATTTTGATGCACATATGTTCTTTAAAAGAGTATCGGCCTTTGAATAACCAATAAGACTTTTTAAGTAAATGAACTACCAATTAATTTTCCTAAAATAAGATCCTACAAAACTACAAGAAGAGTGCAACAGTATCCCTAGTCTTCAGCATAGAAGTATGAGAAAGAAGACGGAAATCACTTTTGATTTCACCAATCTCATTGGAAGCAGGTCAGACAAACCTATTGCCAAAAATCTAACACCATCTGAAGCTGCAGTGCACTGCAGTGCCAGGTAATGGGAGAGCCGTCTTCTGTCAAAGGCCCACAAGCTAAGAATGGGAATCATTCTCATTGCCCATTCTCATGGGGAAAGAAATAAGAGAAAGGAATGTAAAGTAGAAGAGAAGTTAGGGGAAAAAAAAAAAAAGGAAGGAGAAGTTAGAAAAGAAGTGCAATGCTAATAACAGGTGTTCCTAGACAGGATGCCAACCCATCAGCGTGTCAACAGTGCTCTAACGGTTTAGACTTTAGTTGTTCATAGTTAATCAATCTATATGAAAAATCAAAATATAAATAATCAAAGCAAAGACATTCTTCCAATTTCAGTGCAAGACGTCAATGTGAGATGTCATGACATATTGAGTCACCACATCAATCAGTTATACTGATTATCCTTCTGTGTAAGCCTGAGAAAGGGAGGAAGGCATCAGCTTGCTTTCCAATTGAGAGTTTGTGTTGCCACAATAAAGGCTTTTTGTGGAAAGTACCAAGGATTGATCAGGCATGACGATCTGGTATTGTCTTCCTTGTCTGATATTAACAAGCTCCACAGTCTCTCCTCTTTTTGAAGTCCATGTACCAACACTGATATTCTTATAATTTCCTATTCCTTTTAGGATACTGGTTCCTGATATCCTTCAGTACACGTTGTTTCAGATCACAGCCTAACATATACTGACATGCCCTGGCATATACTGTCTCATTATATCCCTTTAAAACTTCTTCCAAGAGAGCAGGTATAGTTGTTTCAAAACATTCATTTTCTAAAAGTGTATTTAATCCCCACTTCTTACCACTTTGTCATATTTTCACTATTCACAACATCCCTAGTTATTCCTGTGATACTGTATAATTAGTGCAGACAAGTAATAAGAGTAAACTTGCTCTCTCAAGCAGACGTAACTCAAAATACACTAGCCCATATTGAATAATTATGGAAAAGCTTTACATAATTATATGTGCATGTTCTGAGGGTGTAATGGTTACAAAATTACTTTCTCTTCAGTTCAATTAAAATGAGTGGAGGCATTAATTTTTGCCACCAGTTTCATTTGGGCTGCATACGGGAGCAGCTGTTTTAGAAGATACTGATTTGGTACCAATACGATGGTATAGCATTAACATTTCCATCTGGTTCCTGTCACTCAGGAATATGACAGGGCACATCATACAATATGCAGCACTTTCCTGGAGCATGCACAGAACGCTGCTGGAGGCAAGATTTCAGCAAGCTGTCCTTTTTCTCAGGACAGATGAAAACTGTATTGCAAAGTAACTGATCCATGGTAAGGCAGCAGGTGGCAAGCAGGCACATGGGAAACCTCACCCTCAGAAAATCAAAACTAAACATTTCAGGTTTGTAACACCAAAGCAGCCTTGTAATTGTGTAAAACCATCAGCACAAGTGTCAAAGAGGTCTCTGCTATGACTGAAATAGAAGCACTTGATGTGATATAGATACAGCAGAAAGGCAGAGGGAAGGACAGACAGCAATCAGACAACAGCTGCAGGCTGGCTGACCCCCTAACACAGGGCAGCATCACTATGGGGCTCCCAAGACAGGGGCAGAATGAGGCCATTCACTCTGATGCAGGTCCAGAACAGCCAGCAACTATAAAGCTGCTCCTTAACAGGGAAGACTATGTTTGTAGAGCCTATTTCACCCATGCCCCACTACCCAAAGACAAGTATCAGACAAGCTCTGTCAGTTGAAAGAGCCTGGAGATCCTGCTGGGGAAGCAATCTGTCATTTAGCAGATCAGTTTCTGGGGAGGACCAACTCAGACATTGATACTGGTTTATTAGGAGAGCACACTCCCATAGGGACAACCCTCAGGCATGCAGACATGACTGGACATCCAGTGATGTTCCTCCCTCACAGCCACTTGTGCTAAGAGGACTGCAGGACCAGGAGTCATTCCAGGAAACCAGACTTATTTCTGTTCTTCTGACATTTGAAGCCATATAATTGCAATTTCAATAGCAATGAGCTGAGTTTAACTGCACCTAAGTGGAAATAATCTGATTCGCAAGCTCTGGGATGAAGGCAACAGGGAGCTCTCCTAAAAAAAAAACAAAAAAAACCAAAAAAACCCCACACACCCAAAAAAACCCACCACACCAAAACCCAAACACCTTTTGTTCCATCCTCAGGCTGCCGGATATTTAAAAGTCTTGCCAAAAAGAGTAGCAGATGGAGTTAGACAGACTGTCCACAGGTTTCCAAAGCAGCCAGACAAGAGCAAAACCAAAATGCTGTTCGGTTGAAGGCACTTGAGAGCTCCGTTATGATTTGAACCATTATCAGCTTTTGAAGGCAGACTTGTCTTACCCGAGGACATTGTTATCATGTCTGTGTTCTGAAAACATTAAAGGGTAAATCTGCTCTAACACTGTTAATACTGGGAAGTGGGAAGACCAGAGGAAAGAGGCAAAGAAAGTGCAAGGTGCTTCTAAACTACACTGCCAAGAGGTTCATCTACAGGAGATCATGCTTTTACTTTTTATTTGTTTTTGGAATAATATTGAGCAGAACATTTATAGGTGATAGCCCTGCCCACATTCAGCATTTTGAGTAGTGTGTAGACAGAGAAGAGGATGCAGTACACCTGACTTGACAGTAAACTTGTTTTTTTCTGCTGCATCAGTAGTTTCAAAATGTCCTTGTGCACCCACAAAGACAGCTCTTGTCTTTTTCACATGTTTTTCTTCCTGCTCCAGGTCCCTGAGTGCCCTCTCATACCACTGCTCTTCAGCTGTTCCTGGGCACTTGAGCATCTCCATTAACATGTCCTCCCTGGAGCACTTCTTTACTTTCTCATCAGTGTCAACCTTGCTGCTGCTGCTGCTGCCAAGGGTGCTCCACTGAAGGGCACCCAAGTAGAAGGCAGTGATCAAAAAGGAAACAAAGGAAAAAGCAGTGAGCTCAGAAGACTTAGGGCATTAGCATAAAGGGAAAAAGATAAAAACATTTTGTGCTTTAAAGTTGTAACTAGCAGAATTGCCAGGACCAGATTGCTTGCAAGAATCTGTGTGTTGAGGCTATCACAGTGAGATCAGTGACAGGATAGTGCTCCATGTTTCAAGGGGGAAGTAAGGAAGAACCGGGGAGTCGTACATGCCAGGGAATCGCCACAATGGCCAACAGGGGGAAATTCAGCAACAAAACAGCACAGACTGTAGATATTTTATGCTAGGTATAACTCAGAAAAAGCAGCCATTGCAGGCAGGATCCCAGAATGGCACAGGAGATTATCCAATGATTGCAGGGAAAACACAGCATCTATACCCAGGAAGCTCAAGTAGGTTTGGATGTTAGCAATTTTTGTGAGGTTGTTTTGGAACAATACTCTGCAAGGATGCACGAGGTGAGCAAACAACCCAGGACCAATTGCCAGAAGCAAAACAAGAGTCCTAGAGGTCACAAGGTTCCTTCTGTGCTCCTCACTGTCCAGTGTACAAGTTCTCTCCATGGGTTCCATAGACAATTTTTGTAGTAACTCAGTCTCCAGGTGGGCATGAAAATCTCCACTAGAGCCACATATTTAGGAATAGCTAGAGATTTTTTTTGTTCAGCAAGTTTGTTCATAAGCACATTGGAGAAAATCTCCAATGTGGACCCAACTTTGATTCTTAAATTACTTATGCTTNTGCTTCTTTTTTTTTTTTTTTTTAAATTCCTTATCACTGTGCCTGTTCCTCTGGTTCCCTGAACCTAGAAGTGCAACCTTCAGATGGGAAATTTTCTTTGTGCAAGTCCCACACATCTGTGAGGAATGATGCCTGGAAAACAGACTTTCCTGAAGAAAAATTGCGAGAGATGGCAGAAGGGGAAAAAAAGAGAATAGAATCCAGGACACCTCACCCTTGGCCAGGTTGGTGCAATACCCCACTTTGTATTATATAGTTTGCTCTTCTTATTTTGTCATACGTTTCTAGCTTTAAAAATATATAATGTATCATCCTAATTTAGGGTATATCTGCCAAGATCTTTATCCATGAAAAGCATCTCCTGGAAATATCAATACCCTGCCCCAACACCAATGAACAATCCTAACAAATATTAACTATATTGCCCTACACTTGCCTTTCTCTACCAGAGTCCAAAAAAGTTCAAACTCTTTCTAGAAGCATTTAAAAAACAATAAAGCATTTAGATTTCTTTGTTACACCTCTTCTTTCCCCCCTGCCCCAAGCTAAACTTTTCCACAAAATTCTTTCCCTATACTTGAATGTATTTATATGTACATATATATGGGTGCATAGTATTCCCATACCTTTTGTTCCACCTTCAGAAACTGAGCAAGTTCTTCGACAGTGAGGTGATCCTTCTTGTTGCTGTAGCTTAGGAGCAATAAGTAGAGATCTCGACGTAAGGACATCATCTTGTAAAACACTGAAAATTCTTCAAAATTTAGGGTTCCTTGGTTCTCATCTGTGTCCGCTTCCTAAGAGATGAAGACACTCAGGTAAGCATGCTAAACACAGGTGAATTCAAGGAACAAAGCAGAACAGGATTTATGTACACAAACAGAAATTTAATAAACTCTAGTCTGCAAGATTCTGTTCAGACTCAAATCCTAGTAGGCTAAAATAACTGCAAAATTACAATACCATCTATTGGATTTTTTTGGTGAAAACAGTTACTACACTAAAGCCATAGGTTTCCTATGAAAGTCTCAATTCCGTCTTTAGTTTTGAATTTGTTTCCCATGTAAAGAGGCTCACCCTGGGCTTTATTCTGATCTCTGTTACTCTTCTGTATGCCCTGCAGTTATCCTGGATTAAAACATAGTAAGGAACATAATAATTTCACCGCATGGCTTCCTCTAACAACAGAGTCTGACATTTTAAAACATTCATGACAACATCAGTCTTAAATTTATGTTAATTCAAACTGCAACACTCTCAGGCCCCGTCAGCACTCTGTAGGGGGAACAAGTCTGCAGCAGCAATAAGACTCCACACCAAAATATATGCCCAATATCCCAGTCTTGATGGCAGGTTTTTCTTATCCTCAGAGGTAGGAAGAGAAGAAAACAGTACTTAACGCATGTTAATACAGGCTTTTTACTGTGAACATCTGCCTAAGAGGATTGCTTTGGATTTTCAAAACAAAGAATATATTCTGGAGAGCTGCTGTCAAACATTATGTAGGTCTCCATGAAAAACTAACTTCAGGGAAGCTACAACTATTGCTAAGTTTGAGGTTGTAAGCAGATAATGGAGACAAAGTGAAATAAATGTTTAGAAATGTGCTATTATTCCCATGAATAATGTCCTTCGTTCATAGCTGTATATAATGTTTTTTCTCCGTAGTTATAAACCCCCTTGCCATTCCCAAGTCATATTCTGTTAAAAACGGTGCTTCCTCCTGTTCAGGTCAGAACACCTTCTATGTGGAGTCCTTTTAACACTGACTTGGCTTTGAACCTGTTGGCTTGTCTCTACACTGGTACACCAAATACAAGTTCTTCTCCAGATGGAAGGTATCCTCATCCTGCTATCTTCCTTCTCAAGAAAGCTCTTCCAGTTGGTGCCCAGCCTCACTTCTGTAGAAGAGAAGCTTGTCTAATAGCAGATGCAATGAACACATCTCTGGCCTGCTTTGCTTTCCAAGGATCCAGTTTTACTTTCCCTTCACATAAACCACTCTGTTTAACTTTGAATGGGAACCGCTTTTTACAGCAGCAACTCCTAGTACGTACATAAAACTAAAGTAGCAGCCCCATACTCTTATTTCCAGATGCAGGACCTGGACTGCTTCATAAGCCTGGCCACCCCCATGGAGCCACAGGTGCTCCCTCCCCCAGGCTGGGGGCTGTTTGTGCCACGTCTGAAACTGTAACACCAAGTCACACAAACAGTACCACCTGAGCAGATCAAGCGCAAGAACAGTGCAGAGCAGCTAGATGTAGGGTTGAGGATTTGTCCCAGAGTTACTCTGCCATTCCCTTTATCCTGCGTTAAGTCCTGGAAGTCCATAGGACTGCTAGCACAAAGCATTGCTTGTGGGGTAAAGGCCTTTAGGACTGAGCCCTGAATGACTAACAGTAAACAAACCTTCAACACTCCTTTTATATTCTATCTTAATAACTTTAACCATGCCTGTGAGGTCTAGGATATTAACTCGGGTATAGGCTGGCAGCAACTGCAGCAAAATAAGTAAACCAGTTTATTTTTAACCAAAAGTTGCCTCTGATTATACAAAGGCTGATGGTTGCTAGAGTGCCCTACTTCATTATTAGACACTTTAAAAGTGCCAAGTGAACTACATTTTCTTCCTCTCAGTGCATGGCTTCACAACCCTCTGCCTCTCCTGCAGCAGTCAACAATACCAGCAAAACCCGAGAATCTCAGACAGCTGCATTTCATTACACCTTGTTAGTGCTACTGTCATCTGAGCTATAAACTCAGATCACAGCAAGTAAGCTGAGAAGAAAATGCCCAGGTATGTGGTGTCAAACGGGATTTTAAATCATTTTATATCTACTACATATTTTAAATGATATTTCTAATTTGTGGGAACAAGTACAACCCAAATTCACCTCTGCAAAACAACCCCTGCAGTTTCCACACTTCTCAAGTCTTTGGGGAGTAACTTATACTCCATAGATATACCTCTAATGCAGATTTTACGCCAGACAAACAAAACACTTTTGACCATAGAAGATTCTTCAGCTTCCCCATGTTTTATAGCAAACCAGCTTTTGGCTGGTACTGTTTTTGAAGAGTTAAGAAAACTTGATTTTGCTCTCCATTATGTCCTCGGCTTATCTTTCCTTACCTATAGTAAACACTGGGGCTGGTAGAAAATGGTAACTGTTTTCAGACAACAGAAGTAAAAAATGGATTCTGGCTAAGTAAGAGGAAGTTGTTAAAAAAAAAACAAACTTGATTACTTTCATAAAGCTAGTTTCTATTAAAGAATTTTCCATAAAGGAAATGAAAAAAGATTTCAGTAGAAACAGAGTAACTTCTTTGTCCATCAATGCCAGCATAGAACAATTCAGTTCACAGAGATGAAGACAATAATGCATCTGAAAAAGTAATATTAATAAACTGTCTTCTATGTGGTTCACGTTGTTAAAACAACGTTCTGATGCATCTTTGTCTACAGAAAGATAAGACTTGGAAAAGGTCTGTGAGGTGTTGGAAAGGACAGAGTTTAAGTCCCAACTGGCAGATCCTACTATGGATCTGTCCAGAAATAGACTGTAACTGGCACTATCTTCCACAACACCACTGTGTGTTAGAGGCCACCAACCTGAAACATCTGCCGGACCTTCCTGCGGGGCAGGTTAACATTTAGTTTATGCATCAGCTGGTGGATCTCTTCAATATTCAGCAGGCCATCTCGATTCTTGTCAGCCTCCTCAAAGGTCTGTTTGACCCAGCTGCAAAAGTGTCAAGGAAAGGTACAAGAGGGTGATTTCCTCACAGAGGAGGGAGGCAGAGCAGTTGGGCAGGTGAGGGACAGGACTCAAACTCAGCAGAACAAGACCCTGCCCCAGCTCTTTTGGGCAGGGGCATAATTGTCCTTAGCAGAAGACCTTAACATCTTCCAGGGAGAACAACTGAGCATTATTCAATCCAGCCTCCACAAACGTGTCTTTTTCAAGGCAGCGTCTCTGGGCAAAACACTTGAATCAAGACTTCCCAGAGCCTGCATTAGAATTATTGGGGTACACCATGAAATAAAGTCATTGCTGGCAAAGATCTGGTGCTATCTACATGGTTCTCCCCACACTGATGCCAAACCACAGCATTTTTACTACTGTATGCCTTCTGGTACAATTTGCTATTGTACCTTCTACCTGGTACAACTAAGACAGTTGACCTCCATGGAGTTATATCTGAGGGCTACTGGTTTCACAGCTCAACTCAAAGGAATCAAGCTCAATAGCCACGTGTATCAGGGACGACGTTAACCTAGCACAAGAGGATGGAGTAAGGAAGACACTGTGAAATCAGCCCAAGTACATTATTATCAGCCTATGGTTTCCATAAGAACATCATTAAAAATTAACCACTCTTGTTTTTACATGCTCTCTCCTCCAAGACTGTCACACAGTTCTTCCATCTGTATATTTGTAACTCTTCCATTTCCAGACAACTTCTTTGTCCACCACTTTCTCTCCAATATCTCTGCCCTCACCTTGTGCCACACCTTCCAGAGGGCAGCAACAACTCCAGAGAATAAGTTGCACAGAGAAAATGGATAGCACTGACACATTTGCTGTTTCTCCCCTCCTAAGGACAAAATGGCATGAAATAAAGCTAGCGGCTGTCAAATTCAGAAAACAAGAAGTGATTTTTCACACAGCATATGGCTCATCTCTAACATAACCTTTTTTTTGATGTTCTGTAGGTTTACATGGGTTTGAGGTGACACTGAACCAGTTTTGTCCCCCTGCCCTTGCTACAGTTTCATTCAAATGCTTAAAACCAGTACTGGTTTATATGACAATTATTTACAGCTAGATTCACAATATCAGCCCCGTTGTGCTCTCACTTCTACTACTAGCTTCTCCTCTGAGAACGTACTCTAAGTTTTCAAATATTGCTGGGCTTGCTCCGATATCTTCTTCCACTTCTCCCTTCATTCTGCTTGAACTTCTCCACTTTCTAACTAGTACCTTTTAGCCCCTCTTTGCACCTATATCCCTTTGCAGCTTTAGCTAAGTTCTTACACTAGTTGGAACTGGTACAGGGTCATGTTGTCTGCAGTCTCCCAGCTGCCACATTTGATAACACAAACAAGACTTGAAGTGATGTTTCACCAGTAGAGAACATACAGCAGCTCAAAAAAGTCATGGATAAATATAGCAAGCTGAGTATGCGTGCAACAGAGCATGCAATATATCCCCCAAACGGATCTGTGCCTATCTTGTATCAGAGTTAAACAATGAAAATATAAATTAAAAACACTTGAAGTGTATATATTCTCCAGAGGGAGTATTTACAAGTGACCACTGCAGATTTCTGCATCGCAGAGGAGACAACTTACAATTTTAATCAAGGTGGATTTGTTGGGTTGGTTGGTTGTCGGGTTTTTTTGGTTTTGGGGTGGTTTTTTTTTGTTTAGGAAAGAGTGCTCTTTGTATTTAACATACTAGTCAGCACTGTTGTGAAAGAAAACACATCAGGAAAATATTCAATGGACATGACCTTTACAAGTTCATTTTGGTTACTAGGCTAAAACAAACATTTAAGGAGCTTTAAAGATTTGTACTCCTGACAATCAATGGAGGCTAAGAAGTACACACAGAGATCTGACATACACCAAGAGAAATGGAGATGACCAGGAGTTACTAGTCAGTTTACTGAAAGACTCCCAAAAATGTTAGGGTTTCACCTGTGCAGAGGCTAGCAAATTCAAGTTTTCAATTAGTAAAATCTTGAAAACAGTGCCTTCTAATGGACCTTGCAATTTGCAGCAGAAGAATAAAAGCACAGTTGGGCAAACAGAAGATGACAGAAATCCTGAAATCATTAAAACCACTAAACCCATGCTGGGGTTAGTATTCATTGAGATAACTAGAAATGACTGTTTTGACCCTTCAATAAGAATTTCACTAACAAAATGCAAGACTATCCGCTGATTTCAATGGAGTTTAATCCAGTCCCTAAGGCACAGCTTATGTCTTATTACACAGACCAGTGTCCATGTCAAACCCATAACTCAAGTTTCCATTGCAATCAATGGCAAGGTTTTTGGTCAGTTAACAAGAGGTGAAAGGACACCCTATGCTGAAGTCACTAAAAAACAAGCCAGAAGTACTGAATCAGAAGCTGGAGCTCAGGTTTATAAAAGGATACTGATCGTGTGTTCTCTGTCGCTTAGCGAGCGAGTCCTCATCACTTATTCCAGCCATCAAATATTTCAGTCCTGTGATCCAGGTGCGAGCTTCCTCTGGGTTAGATGTAATCAGATCCAGTGACTCCATGTGGTTGCCATGGTAAATGGTAAAGCAACAGCTTGGGTCAAAGTTCCCCTCTGCATGGCGGTGGAAGATTTCAGACTGCCGGCCTTCAGTGACTTTGTAAATGGAATCGATGACAACTGTGGCGAAAAGGGAAAACAACAATTGACATGCTTGGATATCCACCCTTTCTTTCTGCTTTTGAGCAATTCTGAATTATTCAGGCTAAAAGTCATTAAACAGTTTTTAATATTACATCTTCACATCCAAAAGCGCTTTTTTGATTTCAAGGCTTAGCCTTGCTCTGGCTATGCCATGTGCACAGTACAGCTGCCTCGAAGGCAGGCCAGTGCAGGTACAGGCAGGTTACAGCAAAGCTCTTTGAGTGCTCCCTGCTACATCAGAGGACTGTAGACTACTTAAAGGGGAGCATGAGGAGATGGATGCCAGGTGTCTTCCATCAGTGAAACACTGCGTAGCTCCAAAAGGGACTGCACCCACCACAGCCATGCTTTCTACAGCAGAAAGACAAGGATATCCATTGCCAGGGATACCCATTGCTGCGCGAGGGTAACATAGCTCCCAATGCCATGGCTCCAAACAGCTATGCTGTTCAACATTGCAGCTCTTAGCCACTACAGACTGGCCCAAAACCATCAACTGTCACTATCTGTAGCCTTCCCAACTGCTTGTTTTTAATCTCAACCCTCCATGACAGTTCTGTGAATTTCTAGTCCTTATTTTATTCAATAGGCCACTAATGTGAATTTCCAATTTAAAACGGTGCAGCAGAAATCAATGAGAAATAATGCTACACAGTAACTTCAAGATGTAATAATGTCGAAAGAAAATTATCACAGTTAAGATTAAGAAACCTCAATCTAAACTTTTCTAAGTTCTATATTTAAATTTGGAATGTATATATTGAAAAGAGTTCAGCATAGTTTGTTATCAAGTCACTCTTCAGTTTGCTCATAATTCATATAAACCTATGGAAAATGTTGACATCTGACTGAACTACACTCCCCTTCCTTTCATAATCCTGAACTTTTAGTAGGTGGTTAAACTCTACTCACGCTCTTGAAAACCTTCATGTAAGTATCACATCACATTTAAAATAAGCATCAAAAGGCATTTATTTAATTGATCAAAAAAATATTGTTCACTTTTCCCTCTGTAATTCACATTCTAATATTGAACTGCCCAAGAAACTAGAAGAAATATTAAAAGTTTACTTTTTGCCTTTTCGCTTTTTCTGGACGGTCTCCATCGGATGCAGGTCCTGTGCTCATCCAGATAGAAGAGACGAACTAGCCCTTTGGTTCCGCTCTTCAGCTTAACCATCTGAGTCCCAGACTGCATAACACTCATGCATCTTTCAACTGCAAAGCAGAACAAAATTATTTTAACTAAATGGCCACCTAATTCCACTAATAAAATGACCTATTGGCTTTCCAACATCTGCCAAGCATATGAATTCTTTGACTTTCACCTTTAATGACAGCAGCTAGTCATTGCTGTGTAAGAGACATATTGTTTCTTCTTCTTTTTTGCAACTAGCTTCTCGACATAGGAAAATAAAAAAAAAAATCATCTGTCAAAACACCTTCACGATAAAGAAGGCAAACAAAACTTTACCATATGTTGAAGGAAAATATTTTATAGTTGCTCCATGCTTATTTCATTTAAATATTTTTATATTATTATACACAGTAATGTAATTTTAAACTGGCACTCTGCAAATTTTGAATGGTGAGACTATCATTCAAACTCCACATTCCTTTGGGCTCGGTAATCCTTCAGCTTATATCTTGTGCTTTTGACACTGTTAGAACTGTTAACAATTATAAACACACAGTCCCTCCTCCCTACTACACACATTTACATCCTCTCCATCCTGCTACCAAATTTCAATCACGTACTGTGATGACTTCCTTTTATCCACCCATCCCATCCGGAACGATAAGGCTTTGTTTCTCTATGTTTTGACTAAATTACACCCATCTCTTCCATTTCATCTCACTCTTCCCTTCTACAGTTTTCCAAACACTAGGATCAAGATAACATTTCCTCTTGATCTCAGTATATACCCATGTTCTTAAGTTACCTTCTCCTGTTTTTATCCGTTCACAGTGCCTCCTCACTTGACACCACTCCGAATTCACCTCCCAGATGATTTGTTTACACTCTGGATGGCTCCCAAATACTATCTGGGTCTGTCTTTATTTCTTACCGCCCTTCTTTCTCTTCACCACTTCTCTTCAGTACTCCTCCTGATATCACAACAGAGCCTAATACACCCTCCCACTCCTCTTGGCCAGAGCTAGGATTTATTTTCTCAGCTCTTGACACCGCCTTAGCTCCCACAGCAAGCAGCACAAGCAGCACAAACAGCAGTGGACTCTGAAACCCCACAGCGCTCCCATACGCCAAAGCAAATTGTGGTGGCCCTGCTCAGTTCATCTCCACAGCAGAAGCATGGCCAGAATACATCTTCCAGCAGAGACTCATGTAACCCTGAGGCCATCAAGGAAGGAGAACAAGCCTGCTGCTCCTTCAAAAGTGCCGCTGGGTCAGACGCAGTCCGAGGAGCATCCTAAACATTAGTCAAACATGGGGCAAATGACCGTTGTCGCTGGACCAGCTTCCCCTGGCTCCCTCACACAAAGCCTTTTTTGTTGGCAAGCCAAACTCCAGATCAAATAACTGCATCAGAAGCAGTGTTTTTGCTGATTTGTCATCTTTCTTGGAGGAACGAGAGGACTCGGGTTGAGCTGAACAGAACCAAACTCTTCTGAAAGCACCACAGCTGTGCATGAGTGCAATAAATTTGTCCTTTATTATGTCCATAAATATATGGCTTTCTCTGAATCATCACACATACCAAATTAATGGGTGAGTTTGGAAGTGCTTTAAGATGAGCCAGAAAAGTGACATAAATCAAGCCAGAAATCGATGTCATACAGTATCCACATGCTGACTGTGGCAGCTTTAACTTGCATCTATCTGAAGATCCACAAAGTACCAGAAGACACGCCTTTATACCATGAAGGATTGAAAATTCAGAACCTTAAAGAAGAAAGATTAACTGAAGCAAAAAAGTCTCTAAAACTTACGACACAGACACATATATACACACATACACGCACACCTTCTCCTGCAGACTGAGCATTTCACTTTGGAACTGAGTTTAGATCAAGTTTACCTTGGATTCATAACGAACAAACAAACAAGAATTGTCCTCCAGCACAGAGATAAGGCTCTCCATAATAAAAAGTTGTACCAATGTGTGTGGATACACAAATATGAACTGCTACGTTAGCCTGGCATACAAACTGCATGCACGTTTTTATTTCACTATTAGAGTGATAGATTGCAATAGGGTTTTAACTCAGGAGAAGGTTTAGCAACAAGCTACTCAACACAGAAAATCTGCTTCTTTGCACCTAAGTCTATCAGTTATCAATAAAAGCCTTACAAAAATAACTAATTCTCACATAAGTCTTTCTATTATCACCAGCTCAGTTGTCACAGGAAAAAAAAAAATAGTTTCACTAAGATGTTGTTGAGGACTGCTAACAAAAGGCGGAAGAAAGAGGACTACATTTCTTTAATGTAAGAAAAGCAGAAAATAGGCCACAGTCAGATAATTACAGTCAACAAAACCATGGGGGGGGGGGGGGGGGGGGGTGGTGTCATAAAAGGCGATCCAGTTTCTTCTTCAGTTTCAATTGCCTAAACATTTCTACATCACATTTGTAATTGTTATACATGCATTTCACATACACATTTTTAGATAGACTTCAGAATCAAAGTTATATGGAACAGATTTTAAAACACTTTTTTCACAAGTAGAGAAGAGTGGAAGAAATCCAATTCCTGCCAAATATCTCAACATTCTCCATTTCTCAAATGCCATCTGAAATAAGTCTAGTGCCCAAGTAAGCACCATCTTTTCTGCTTGCACTTTTCCAGTTCCAAGAAAATACCATCAGAATGCAAACATTCAAAGAAGAACAGTAAATGTGTAAGAGTTCATTGCATCATCCATACCGTGTAGGTGTTAATAACAGAAAGAATCCACTTTAAAGAATGGACTACGGTAATAGAAATGCCACACCATTCATAGGCCGATTGGATTTCAACTCTGCAAACCATTTACAAAATACACCATCCTCTCCAAGCTATGTATAAAATATAAACACACAAAGAAACAAAGTCTTTTTCAAATCTATTCCTAATATGCTAATTTCAGTCTCTAGCCAGACATTCACAAGAGATAGACACCACACATTAGCATCTGAATAACATGATGTTATTGAACTGAGGCAGTTCAGAATAAAGCTCCAGAAAAGCAACTCAAGAATACTTTCACAAAGGAATAGGAAAACTGGTTCCAGAAAAATTTAATCCTCTAGATAAACCACAAATATTGAGTAAATGAAGCAGCTCCTCGATGCAGAAGTATATTAAAATTTAAGAAAGCAAGACATGGTTTCCATTATATGGTATTTTTCTAACACAAGGACTAGCTGTGCATTTTTTGCCTGAAGTCTGAAAATGAATTAAGTTAAACTAGAATACAGTGTAAATTATATGTCACAAGAACAAAGAAGGTTAATTAATCTGGAAATTCAAATAAAATATTATGCTTATGCATCGTATATTTAAAGCTTTACTTTCAAATGAAAAAAATCAGAAAACTACAAAGTTAATTCTGTTTCCAGGTATGTAAACTTATTCTTAATAGTCTAAAATCATCCTAAGAGACATCCTGTAGTTTAACAGGTTTTAATAATATTGAAATACCAGTCTATTTTTTCCTCCCAAAATAACCATTTAAAGCAAGACAGACCTGAATACAAAGAGCATTTTTTAATTTTTAGTTCAAGCGATGATAATCACTCTTAGTAGTACACACATCTCCTTTTCCAAAGGAGCTGCCTCTCTATCAAATAGTAAACCAGATACAAACCCATCTGTGCCAGCTGAACTTTTTCCGAAGTGGCCACACTCCCCAGCACATGGTAGACCTCTGAAGCCAGGAGGAAAGCCATCCGAGCCCTGGGTAAGTCCAGATGTTACTTGAAATCTTGCACGTTAGGCAGATGCTATTTATTCTACCTGAAAACACTGCTCCTTGCTGCTGAATAAATCAAGCTGCTGCCTGGGAACACTAAGCTGGAACTCTGACCGCTAACCATACGCAGCCTTACATTCAGAAAGCATTCTAATCCGCCCCAAATCAGCCAATGCTACCTTCCGTCCAACTCTGCTCTAATCTATCCCCATGTGCAATCAGGTCTTTAATAACAAGGGCATAGCTTAGAACTGCGCCCTGCGAGAATCACTTGCAAAAAGTTACAGCTCTGTTCACAGGTTTAACAGCCATTCCCTATACGAGTCCTGTTTTTCAATAGTTTGCAATTAATTTGGTTTAATTTTCAACAGTGATAGTCATGACATGCACATCTGCCTGCCGTTGTGCTTTATTACAAAGCCTTTAATGCATGCTGGACCCTTTAGTTGATACTAGAAGGAAAATATTTAGGGAATTAAAACATTATCCCTGGCAGCACTTTCAGTAAAATAGAAGTGTACTTTGATATATAGGGCACATCACAGCAGTGAAACAAACATCCCCTCCCCATAAAACATGTTCATCCAAGATTAAATAAATATGTTGGTCACTTCACAACTGGAGCCAACAGGCAGGCACCGTGCAGGAGCAGCACCAGCACCTGAAGGATGCCGGCGGGGATGCTCAGCGTGCACCGGCTGTGCCATCACCCACACACGACAGCCAACACTGCATCAAGGTTTTCCGGGTTACCCTAACTCCTAAACACTTCGTCTTGCTGTGCCCTGATTAGCTTCCCCAACTCTTCATTTCAATCATTTAATCCTAAAAGTAAGCAACAGCAGGAACAGGTTTGAGATTTCTTGCTGCTATATTTTGGGGTCTAGTTATTCAAGGTAATACTATTACCTAACCATTACTGACAACACTCTCTATTGTCAAAAGCCTACAGCAAAACCTTGAGGGAATACAGGGTTTGGGTGAACAGGGGTTTATTTCACTTTTTTAGCCAGTTTCAGTGGGATTTCACTTTAAAAAACATTTTTTTTTTTCTACCATTGCCTTCAAAGAACCATTACTTGCAAAGGGATGATGTTAACTATTTGAACAAAAACAACAAAAAAACCACCCCAAAGCTCAAGGCCCCATAGGTTTTAGTCTGTGGGTCCTGCACAATAAGTCACACTCACATGTGAAGTTTCAACCGAATAACTTCCATGCTTGTCCTAAGTTTACTCATGGCAGCCTGTTGGCACAGTGGCACTCAGCTCACCCTGAGCAGAATCTCACTCGCATTTCCCTCAGCTTCTGTGAGACAGCACAAGAAAGCCATTGGAAAATGTACGTAAGTCTTTAAATAGCGAGTTATTAATTAAATTTTGGGACAGCCAGTAAAACCTATTTTGGCAAAGGGCAGCGTGTGTAACTGCTACATGCAAACAGCTCAAGTGTTCACAGCAAACCCTTAGTAAGTTAATACAGGGGACCCTATAAAATACAGTAGGATATGAATATATTTAATAGCTTTAGGAAGAGGAAGAGTGTCCTACAACTGGGTATAAAGATTACACCCCTCAAGCTGTGAGACAGATTGTCTTTAAAAAAAAAAAATTTACTGCTGTCCACAAAACCAGTTCTTTCTTATTTTCCCCATTACATTACTATATGTTAAGAAATTAATATTTCAAAGTGCAACCGAAAGAAAAAAAGGTTTATTCTCACGTCTTGATTTTATGGACTTAATGCTACAGCTGTCTGAAAAACCAAAAAGATTAAAGAAGGTATAAAGAGCATTACCAAACAATGAGAAGTATAATTATGAAAGAGGATATAAACTGTGTTTCTAAATTATATGCAGCAAGCTGCATTAAGCCAACATTAAGCTAGAGGAGATAAAATAAATCCATAAAACACAGAAGTTACTTTTTCAATTGCAACATCAGCTCTTCTCCCCTACATTCAGTATTTTTGGTTTTACTATATACTTTGCAGGTATATTGTTCGTTTCTCTCATCAGAGAGGAAAAAACCAAAAGACCCCCCACTACCACCACCACATGCTGTTCCCACCCGTGTGCATTGCCAGGACTTCTGCAGACATCTCCTGTGATTCATTGTGCTGTGGTATCCCAAGAACCAGAACAGGATCCTACACCTCACCTTAGGGTAACTGCTCTTCACTACAGAAAGCATGGTTTATCTTACTTTATTTAAACCCCCAAATGCCACCGTAGTAATTCTCTCAAGTTTTCAGATTTAAAACCCCCAACATTCCAGAAACCGAACTCTGAGTGAGGCTGTTATACAAAAAGTAGAGGTTGGCGGGTGACAGAGGAGTCACAGCATGCTCCCATCACTGGAATCGTGTATCTGGATCCAGCTTGAAGTCCATTTCTTACTGACGTAGATGCACATTCCCAGAAGCAGGCATTGAAGAAATGTGCAAAGGAAAAAAGCATACCGCCCCCTGAACTAGACAACAGTATGCAATTAAACTATCACGATCCAAGTAGTGAAGACACTCTAGATGCGATCACAAAAACACATTCTCAGTTGTCTGCATTCTTCTCCTCATCCTACTTGGCAGCCATTTATTCATCATGAATATGCTGTCAGTTTGCCTTTATGCTAATGCCATTAAAAGCCATTTACTCCATACCCTCATCCCCCAGAGAGCACATTTTATCTAAATCCCATAGAATAGCACTAATATCCAGCACAACACACAGTCTACCACTAACGTCATCAAATTGTTGATTGCTGTCCTGTTATGTAACAGCCAAAAAGCCCAGGAGACCAGAGACCACAGAGGCAGGTCTGGGGGAATCGACCATTTTTAATAGCCACATCTCATATTTATGCCAGTTTTTAATTTGCTTTGCAGCAACACTTCCAACCTCTCATGGAATTTTACATTAAGCTTCTTACAGTAGATTGAATCATAATCTCTGTGAAGTTCACAGACATGAGATGGACAATCTCTCAACGCTTCTGCAAATCTCAAGAAATCCTCAAGAAGTCACACGCACCAGCAGAGACACCAAAGGCTGGTGCTAGTCCTTGAAAGGCCCAGCTGAAAACAGTGCAGGTATTTAATTTCAGCCCTCAAGAAGATAGAGAACCAAAACAAGGAGAGTAGCCAGCAAAACACAAACTGTGACTACTCAAAACAATTATGAATGGCCTACAATCAATGAAAATCATTATGTCTGAAAAACAACTCACGCTTGTAAATTCACTAAATAATACACAAAGGGGGTGAAGCTTAAGAACAAAAACATATACTACCCAGAAGTGGTGGTGGTGGTGAAATCTGTTAGTACAGTTTTAACTCTCTGTAGGTCTGGGAACCAGAGTTGTCTTTTCTTGTTTAAAAAAAAAAAAAAGAAGAGAAAAAAAGAAAAAACTTGGTAGCAGTAACTCCCAGAAGTTATATTTATGTGTAATATGTATTTCATAGTAACTGCTGTTTCAGCCTACCGTATTGAGATTGCTGGCTTAATGCTTCTAGGATGATCAATTTAACTCATTTTATTTTCATATTACAAGTGAAAAGTTTTTGCTGTATGCCTTCACCACTGACTCTTGACAGTAATTAGTTATTCTTGCCATGGGAGCATCCAGACTCCTTTCTCAGACTAAGGCCCCCTCCTCTTTTGCACTCAGAGATCAGAAAGGAATCAGAAGCATCAAAACAAAGACCCGGCACTACAATATAATCCCAAAAGTTTTAATCATCCTCATTCATAAATCTTGTTCCTACAGCGAGACTATCTTCTACAGAGTACTGTGCAATGCAGAAAATTACTTGCTAGGACTTTGCCTTATTTACAGGGCCTATGATCCTACATTTGTGATCTACATTTCAGTATAGCGACTGAAATCCAAGAGAGCAGCCCCCAGATACGATGAATAATGCATGTCTTCCACCTCTGCTCAAGCATACCTTCCTTCTGCTAGCTCAGCACTTCTAATTATTATCTTCAAGAAATCAGCCCAGGTTTCATTCAAGCAGCGCTTTGGAAAGCAGCTGATGAACAGATCGTTCAGCGGGTGCAGCTTCTCTGCAGTGCTGCTGGATGCTTACCCTGATGAAGAATCCTGAGGGCCTGAGCAGTCACAAGGCTTTGGGACCACAGCTTTAAGTCTCATCCATAAAGCACCACCTTTGACAGCCCACGGCCTGCCAACACAGAGCCAAGAGACTGTGTGACAGCTTACAGGGGAACATTATTGCTACTGGTTCCTGAAATACAACAAATATCTCTGAGATCTCCTCTTCTTCCTTCAGGAACAGATTGCATTGAAGCTGCTCATTTTGGGAGCTCTAGTGCCACTGCAACCCAGCATGACTGAGGACTATAAGTTTTCCATTAAGACTACGGAATTAGTTCTTTATCAACACTGAAAAGCACAATCATTTAACCACAGACATGGTCAACTGCCAAAACACATTGTCACATCATTAGAGTGAACAAGAAACATAGGTTTATTAACCAAACACAGTTAACAAGTTTGCACATCCTGATCCTCATTACTGCGTGAGGATCCCTCAGCAGAGAGGGCACAGCAATTGATTATGACACTATAGAGCAAGTGGAAGAAGCAGCAGACAGAAAGAAACAGATAGTTACCCCTACACCTGCCAACAAGGAGGATGAGCGGACAGGTCTGTACGTGCTGCTGTGACAGCCTCAGTAGCAGGTTTCACGACAAGCAAAGGGCAGAGAGGCATTTGGCTTCTTGGGCAGCATCCTCACGCTGCCATAACCATTCGCAAGGAATACAAGACATTGTTCTGTGGCTCTGTGGCCATGTCTCCAAAGGAAACCCTAGGGTCTCCTGTTTGCTAGGCAAGCTTTTGCTCAGGTACCAGAAAGCATGGCAATAACTGACGCAAAGGAGCTCAGCTGAGTCCCCTATGCATGCTCCTCAACAGTGCTAAGACAGGAGCACCTCCTCTGAGGTCTCACAGTAATCAATAAAGAACAGCCTGAAAGGCATCCCAGGAGCTACGCCTCTGGATGCAGAGGTCACAGTAGAAAACAGTAAGCCACAAGGTCTTTCTCTTCCAGAATCCCACGTCTGCCCTCTAAAAATAAATAAGTACATAAAGAATGATCATACGCCCGAGAACCAAGCATGTCTTGTTCTAAGCCTGCCTCTCTTATACAGCATTAAACATCATCCCTGTTCCTCAATCCTTTACATACTACCCAGGACTTCAATGAAATACAATTCCCACCACAACATATTGAGCTGGGTCAGATCCCCACCCCCCCCAAACATGCCATTCTGTTATAGACCACCCAACCAGGACGAAGAGG
>WAAD01024200.1:89852-125331 GCA_013389945.1 Fregata magnificens | reverse complement strand
GGGGAGAGGGCAGCGAGGGGCTTTTGGTAAGGTTTCATGGATGGCATGGATAACATAGGGTGCTTCCAGACCTTTCAGAAAGAGATTAAAAGATACAAATAATAATTACAATCTAAAGGCCATTTATATTGATAAGAATGTTTCATTTCTTTCACTTTTGTAGCTTTTTGGATTATATCAGTAAGACTTTCTGGTAATATCAGGAAGATTTTCTGTTCCAAAGAAAATTCTGACACTTCAGAAAAATCCTTGTGCTACTTTCAAACAGAATAGTAACATTTCCTCTAAATGAAACGAAATTTCCCGTGAGAATAAAATAGCTCAGAAAGGTCAATGTGATTCATAAAAATGGCTTTCATTTTCTTAAGACAACTGGTACCTTAAGGGATTTTCCTAGTCTACTGTTAAGCAGTAGACTCAATTTTAAACTGAGAACCTTGGAACAAAGCATCAGTTATGTTTCTGTAGTACCATGTGTGCAGTTTGGATCCCTAGCTAGTATACAAACTACAAAAGAATAAACAAATATTTGTCTGTGATTGTAAGCTCTGACTTGCATGTTCAACAATTACTAGTTCTATATGCAAACAGAGGCAAAACTTTGGTCACTGGATTCCCAGAAACCAGTTTGCATGCACAAAGGGATGTCATTGTTAGTGTATTAAAAAAAAAAAAAAATCCAGTAAGAATGGGATTTTGGTCTCAAAAACCTGCATCATCTAGTTTATTTAATGTTAGATCATGTTTCATTTTTTACAAACAGCCATAAAGTAGCTCAATTTTATGTTAAATGCAATCCTGTTTTAAATGCTGCAACAAGTCAGGCTTACAGCAACAAATTTCTCAAAATCTGATGACTGCTGTTGCTACTTTACTAATGTCAGCTGGGAGGAAGGAAAGGCAATATGCACTGCAGGTGAAGAATCAGTTTGGAGTCCACCACGCACTGAATGTGGTATCAGTGCCAGCTCTCAATATTTATTAGTGTTACATTTGGTATTTGTATTAGCTTTTCACTTTTAAATCATTTACAGCTCTTGGAGATGGAAATATTTACCCTTTGGATATGTATGATGAGTGTATATCTGAGTGCTGTAGGAATTCAATCAAATTCTCAACTTTGGAAGTGGGTTCCAGTTTGTTTATAATTTGTATTTTGTGTGATTCTTCTGCTTACAGCTGGTGCAGCTGTTTGGGATGATGTGGCTCATCTCATCTTTTTGTAGCAGCTACAGCAAGTGCTTATATTGAAAAATAACTTGAGATTAAGAGAAGGTAATGCCAATCTTTCCACACAAGTGGAAGAAAAGTGTCAGCCATTTACTAACCAGTCAGCTGTCCGGGGACTGGGTCTTCGGTTGAGGGTGATGCGGAATGTAATTTCCCATGGTCATCAGTGACCTGAGAGCAGAGAGCTACCACACGTTTCAGTCGCGCTAATTCTTCAGGGACAGCTGTTTTTTCTTTCTGGACTTCATCCTTTCCTGTGTACTGTTTAGCATATCAATCACTATCTGACAGTCAGGGAGCAGTATTCTTAAGTCTTATTTCCCTCTCCAGCCTCTTGTGGGTTTTCCTCATTCCCTTCTAGGTTTAAATGACCACAACTTCAATCTTGTAATGCCTGAAAAGCATGCATGTGCATGACCCTTATAGACGAATTCCTCTCTTTATGAAACCCTCTGAGTTCAGAGGTTAAACCAGGGATTCATTCGGCCTGTAAATCTGCACAGAAAAATGCAGTCGTTGATCTTCCTGGTCAAAAATCCATTTTAAATGTAATGAATCTCAATTTTCATTCCCCATTCACTTCTTGGCAGCATTCTACTCAGAACCATCACAATGGGTTGTCTCATGCATTTGTCATAAGATGCTAATTTCATTTCAACTGGACCTAAACTATTTTGTATAAGCTTGCTTTACAGTTGTTGATAATGACAAAACACCAGGATAAAATGAGCAGCCAGCATGCACTCCACAAACAGCCACAGATATTCCTATATCTTTGTTGATCAGATAAGCTACATGTCATCTATGGCTCAAGAGGGTCCCACCGGGCATGTCCCACGTTGAACAGTGAACAGCTCTTGAATTAGGAGGATGTTCCAAACATGTAGAATGATTTTGAGCTTGCTTTACAATAATAATTGTTCAAATCATTTTAAACTGCCCTCCCCTTTTGAAACTTCCTAGAAACAATGAACTATTCACGATTAGAGCCAGTTCTAAGGTAATAATACTGAAAGAAAATTAATCCGGATGATGTAAGAACTTGCTCCAAACTCGAGCCTAGCATGCTGTTTTGTTTTGCTGGAAGTGTAGAGGAGAGCTTTATGGTGGAAACCCTTCTTGGTTCCACCTATGTGGCACTTATGGCACAAGCATGCTGTAAACCAAGACTTACAGAAGGTGGAGCTGCAGAGGTTCCCACAGTCAGCAACTAGGCTGAAAATTGAACTGGGCAGTAGAAGAGTGTTATACTTGCACCTGCATTGTTCATTGACTCCAAAAGTTGAGTTACAACTACAGTAACTGTAGGGCTTTAGCCCATTAGAGATCACTGAGTGTGAATTTCAGACTGGTGTTTGCTAGATTGCTCTCTTGGTTGGTGAAAAAAGAAAACTACTTGGTCTGCATTTCCTCTAATCTGCCCAGCATTTATTTTCAATATTCATAGTACTCTGACACTTTCTTTGCATGTCAGTCACTATATCTAGCTGACAGATTACCCATAAAGTTCACACACCCTGATGCTTTCTCTGCATGTCACTGAAAAGGCAGCACTATGCAAAAACTAAACTGGTGGTCAGGGAAGTCTGAAAGTCTTGTTGCATGTTGATGGGGAGAGGAGACTGTAAAAAGCTTAAGCTCTTGGTAAGAAGAGTATTGGAGTGTGTAATATATTTGAGAGATGTGGTACATGTCAAACATCTGGTTTTGAGGCAAGTCAAAACTCAATGAATCTGTTACTTATTATTGTCTCCACATTTGCAGGGGAGGGAAAAAAAATTCAATTGTGCTTTTCCAGCATCTCATAAAAATGTGCAAATGCCAGAACTGGAAGAAGCAACTCTTATTTTCAACACGATTGCTTCAGTGGGAGTGTTGACAATGTGCTAAGGACTGCAAGCAAAAAGCAGAAGCAAATTCTATCGTAACCATCAGAATTCACATGGAGGATGCAGTTCTAGTAAAACTGGTTGCCTAAATTAACAAATGAAATTTGTCAAAAGTATGGCTGCTTGGTAGGACTGGACTTGGTGGCTGCACAGAAATCAAATAAGGTGAGACAGAAGGGTAGGGCTAGGAAGAAATCTCCACCTTGTGAGAAACTTCAGCAGTACCCTAGGGAAGCCCTTATNGAATCAAACCAGCTCAGCCGGAAGGGTAAGGGGATGAACAAAGATGGAGGAGTGAAAAGAGATGTTCTTCCACTCCCAGCAAAGTAAGAAAAGGCTCTAATAAGATTCTTGTGCTGTTTCTCGAGTTACATTCTGTTCTCCGGTTCACTGTTACTACTCTCCGCTTTTCCAAACTTATTCCTCCTATAATAACTTAGATCTATCAAGTGTAATTGAAAAAGAATGATCTTTTATGGTCTGCAATGCAAACCCTTTTGTCTCCAATGTAGCACACAGTTCTGGCTCTTCTGGGCTAAATTTTTGTTTTAACGCACAACCTCCATAAACATCCAGGTTTTAACTAGGTTCGAATGGGTCCTAACATTTCCAAATCACCACCAGACTTGATATGAGTCAGTGTGATTGGCAGTCTCTGAAGTCTGTGCTCAGCACTGAATGCTGCAGCACCTCAATTCTGACCTATAAAATAAGTTCCTTGTCTGTGTGATGACCCTACACTGTGCTTGTCTCATCTGCTGCTTCCTCCCCTCCTCATTTCAGAAGCATCACCACTTTTTTTCTTAAGTGTTTTCTCTCTATTCCACATTGCTCAGGGATGGTTATAGTTAAGGCTAAATATGGCTGTTGATTTATGAGAACACACCACTGATTTAAACATTTTGTCTGGTAATAGACTCAACAAGTTACTACCTACTCTGTTCTCTGGCATGATTTTACACATGTTATTCTTTCTTTTTGGCCATGGCTTCTCTAGCTAATTGCATAAAAGGTCTTGTCAGGAAAAATAAAAAATTGTTCTTTGGAGGAAAAAGAGGGTTTAACTCTTTTCAGGGTAAGAAAGGATGTGGGCTGTGTGCAGAAGAAAAGGCATGAATGATGGCTGTATGCTCTAGGCGGAGGGACAGCAGAGTGTTCTGCGCAGAAAAGGAACAAAAACAAAGGGGAGGGGAAACTTTAAAGAAATAAACCCCTCGTTGTTTTGTAGTTCTTGCCTGTTTCTGTAATCCTGCCTGATATGGGGTCTCTCAAACTACTTAAATAGCAGTGTTGGTTTATTTTAGGTGTCTTTGCTGCAGCATTTTCTTCCCCTTTGTGTGTGCTTTCTTTAGCTCTTTGAAAATCACTTCCAGAAAAAATAACCTACACAAATATAGAATTACTTATAAAGCAAGATTAATTTCCACAGGCTTCTTGTCATCTTTAATGGGTTTGGACACAGACATATTACAACTTATGTTTTATCTAAGGTCCTGATCCTCCAAGCATTTGCTTGTATGGGTGATCATTATGCATGGAAGTAATTTAGTGGAGTGACTTGCAGGGAGAAGTGTTTGGAGGATCGGGAACTTTATTGTTCTGGATAAATATTTGGCTTTAAAAATTTAATATCAAGTGTTGTGAGACCAACAATGTGCAAGAAAAAACATTCCCATGGAGGAATGAGTGTGAAAGGTTTGTGGGGAAAGGTGATATCCTTTATTACATTAACTATCATAATTAGGAACAATAGATGGTCTTTTGGGTACCCAATGCCTGCCTTAGATCTGAAATGGTAGAGGTGAGCCAAGTAATAGTTGGGAACAGTTGTTGGAGGGGACAGACCTAAATGTGGAATGTGGTAATTATCTCTGATAGTTTTTATTACATGTAGTATTATTAGCTAGGAAAGGTAGACCTTTGGCTGACCTAGTACAGTTGTTCTTAAGCTTCTTGAGCTCTTACAGTTAAATAGTTTGTTCTGCTTTGTCATAAAGTTATTTTACCTTTTCAAGGATCCTCCTGGTCTTTTAAGGATAGCAATAGGTAATTAGCGTATTGGAAAAAAGGGAATCTCTGTTCCCTTTCAGAGAGACTTGGGCACGAGCTTTCTCTGCCAGGACTTCTGGTTATCCTGCTTCCTGCTGTAAACCACAGGGGAAAAGGATTTTTTTGACCTATTGGTAACTTCAAAATTCTGATAAAAATTATTCCTGGTTTAAAATGGCAATAGGTTTTTCTTCTCGAAATGAATTGGACACATGGGAAGGCAGCACTGCAAATTACTGTTAAGTTTTTTTTGAATGAAAATAAAGGGCAATACGGGCATGAATAATGCTAAGGAGAAACAAAAAGACTCAATTTATAGTTCTAATATTTGCTTGAATTAAAAATCGTAAAAAATCAGAACAAAAATTTGGCAATATCAACACTTACAAAACGTTCTGGTGCTCTGATTTTGCATGTCGCTCCCTACCCTCAAAAAATATTGCCAGAAGTTTTCTTGGAACTCAAATCTGAATTAACTCAGGATTGGGAGAAGTTACATCCTGACCTATGTAACTGAACTCCTTTGTAAGAGCTAATAACATCCAACCCATACTGAAAGCTTAGACAAACCTAGAGAAGATGAGTACTAATTTTACCCACCACGGCATGGAAATGCAAATAAGATTAAAGGGACTGGAAAGCAGATTCCTATAAGGTTATCTAGGTTTTTTTGGCTTGATTCCTGCAATGCAGAACAGTCTTGGGCAGAGCTGCTGGTAAGTTTGGTGTGAGACTCTCTGCAGTAACACTGAAAGCATCTCCTGGTGGATCCAAGGACACCTGGAGTCCCATCCCTGCCCTTGGAGGGAATGATTTCTGAGCAAGGAGCAGGGCATGTTGTGGTGTCACACAGCAGTCTCTAGTCCACAGTATTTCTACTGCTGTTGTCCTTGCCAGGCCTACTGGTAACTGCCTTGTTAGTGAAGAATTCATCAAATTGACTGTATGTACTTGTGTTGGGGGAGAATCTTGCATATCAGAAACAGGCCTGAGAGAATCAGAAATCCTGCCTTTTTGCTTCTCTGAAAGCTAGAGAACAGATACTGACATCCAACATTGCACCCATGTTTTGCTTCCTAGGTCTACACTTCTTTTAGTGCCTGTCCTTCTATTTTGGACTTGTTCATCATCAGACGACACACAGTCAGACTGTCCCTAGGCTTATTTCCAGTGTCAGCTTCCTGTTGACTGTCTACAGCCTTTTGAGGAATGTGATCCTGTCAACCCAGCTGTAAGGAGAGTGGGTTGAGCGATCCTTCCTCAGGAGGAAGAACATCCCTTAGGGCCTAGCACCATGTCTGGAGGACTTGGCTGAATGGATTAAGGAGTACTCTGGAGTGCGCAACTCCCATTAAACTCTCATCTGTTTTGATTTTCTTATATCTTTCCATTCTCTTTAGAGCGAGGTCAAAAATACAGAAGCTGGCTCAAAGAAACGCCAGGTCAAATTCCCCTTGCATTTACTGAATTCCTTACCTTTGGTCAGCTTATCCTGCCTTCACAGAACGCTGAATCCTGACTCAAATTGGCAATATTACCTGTGCTTAGTATTAAACCTAAGAGACTGAAACAATTATGGCCAGTTTTAAGCAAGATTATTTTAACTCAGACTAGAAGCTTTGCAAGAAGAGCTTTCCTGCAGAGTCAGCCAGAGGGAATCAACAGTACTTTATTAACACAATATGAATTCTGTAAAGAGGAAAATAAAGCATGTGATTTTTGTAGCAAGGCCAGCCAAAAGAAATAACTTGCCCTCCAACATCACAAGTTTCTTTGGGATTTGGAATGAAATGGAGTATAGAGAGCATTTTGTCTTATTGGATTTGTTTATGAGAAATTTGAGCAATCACATTTGCTTCTAGAAGTCAAGGTGTTAGGGAAACAAAATGCATCTCTATACAAGAGAAAGCAGGCTGAAACTGGGCATGGCTGCTTTAAATTGTTTTGCCATGGCCCATCACTTTAACCTGAAGATAATGCTTTGGGGGAGGGTTGAGAAATGGTGCCCTGGACAGGTTGCCCACCTGGAAAAGTGCCACTTGCACCCAAGCTCTGTGTCAGCTCTCTCATGACTTTGCCCTCCTCCTTGTTCTAAAATGATTTTGCATATGCTGTATTTCTTCTGCCACCACCTGACTGTGAAAGGTATTTGAAGTATTTCAAGGGTATTAGCGGTATTAGCTGATTAAAAACTCTCTGAAATGACTGTGCTCTCCCTGAACCTACTGCTCATATGCTGGATGGATAGTTGTGTATGTGCATAATAAACTCAATGCACTTGGGGCACGTCAAACTCCCTGTGTGTGCTATGCAGCATATGCACCCTTTATGTATGTCCGGAAAATTGGGGACTAAGAGCCTGAAAATGAACAGAGAAGCTTTGTGCTTTGATCTACCCTTATTTAAATACTGCAATAAATACAGCATGTAACATAAGAGTAATATATGTAGCCTTTTGTGTCAGTAGTTAAAACAACCTAGCCTACCTGATGCAAGTGCAGTAAAATGATATGATTCTGGTTTGCAACTGCTTGCATTCTTTCATGGTGTGATGAAGATGGGTAAGTCTGAGGTGATATTGAAGGTGGTATCAGATATATTTCAGCAGCTAGATCTCTGTCTGCCTTATGTCTATAGTATCAATACAGAAAGAAAGACAGTCTAGTCTGGCATAACTTCAACTTGCCTTGTTCTTTTGCCTCCCTAGATTAAAATGATCTGCATGTGCATACTGTCCTCCTCAACCACTATATCATGACTGTCCCATTCATGGATCACTGTGCCTCTGACCTGCTGCCTGCCCATGATTTGACTTTAAGCGTTTGTAAAGGACAATGTGTAATCAGCATCTGTCAGGCATCACATTACTGCTTGGGAGAGTGGCTTGCTACTTCATTTAAGACCAATATCGTAGTGCCGTGTTAATGGCACTACTCGTAGCTAAGACTGCACTTCCTTTAAAAGCACTTGTGATGCGGAAGAAAAACTTCAGTGGGGAACAAGAAGCTGATAAATGGCACGTAGTATGTTCCAAAGTTTTAAAGAGGGCAACCAAATATGCTGCTCTCTTTCACTGCTGCTAACATTCTTGTCCACTTCAAGAGATCCAGTTCTCTGTGGTTTGCATGAGTGTTTAAATGAACTATTTAATGATAAATCTGAGGCAATTTTATNGTGCAGCTTTATTTGAATAAATCACAATCAGGTATACACAGAGTGCAAAACCAGGAAAAAACTGAGACTGATATTGGAGAATGTTGCAGAGAATCGGTACAAAGTTAGAGATGTTTACAGACTCCTGGTCAATGCTAATAACCAAATAGCTCAGTAGCAAGAAAAAAAATTTAGGATCTCTGCTTTGGTGATTTAAAAAAAAAGTGTGAGAAGAGACAAGGAGAAACATTCCAGATGAGCTCAATTAGAAGCCAGTGTTAGGCTGGTATTAAGAGCATCCATTTATCAACAGTGTTAACTGAAAAACCCAGCCATCTCTGCAGTCCAAGAGACACATTGTAATGCCTTGAGATGCCAAGTTCATTAACCCTCACCTTTTAGTTTTGTGAAAGAAAAATTGGAGTGCTGTATTTCTGTACCTGTTTGGTGTGTCTCTGGTGTGTCTCTGGTGTATGATCTATGGTCTCCTTAAATTGGCTGAAAATGTGGACAGTCTTAGAGACCAATAAAGAATCAAATGCCTTTTGTAGGACTCTGGCATTGCCTCTCTAAATGACTGACTTCTGAATGTGTTACTCAGTGGGATGCTCTCAAGTTTAATCAATTATAAGCACAAAATGGAGCTTTTTTAAAAAATTATTTTTCGTTTACATGATGGCTTAATAATGTGCTTTTTAAGCATCTCTTTGATAGATGGGGACAGTGCGGCAGAGAGTTGCTGGCAATGTGGCAGAAGAGGCGGACACCCGTCTGGAGACCCAGGGACAGGCATGGGGATGTCCTCTGGGAATTTGGAGTTGGACCTGCAGCCTACTCTTGGTAGAAGCAAAGTGCCCAAACATCATCGGTAATTTCCTTCTACTAAAGTGGCGTAACATGTAAGGTGGTGTGGGAAGTGCAGTTTGAAGGTTGAGACTTGAAGGGCAGGTTTACTCACTTGCTAAATCTTAGGGCTCTTTTGTATTTTTTTCAGTACTGGAGATCTAAATGTATTGCTTCACAGGCCTGTATAGAGGATCATAGGATAGCAGAGCTCCCCCAGGCAAAGAATGTAAAGATTAGATTTGGACAGGAATGAAATACAGGCATGTACGTGGGAGAGGCTATCATCAGTTGCTCCCACCTTTGCTCCCACTAGTTCCCAGGCCTCCCGCAATTGCAAACCTTGCAGTACATAAAGAATAAAACCATGTATTATACATGATTTCCCAGAAGAGGATGAAGGTGAAATGATATTTTGGGCATAACATTACCCGCTCTGTAGCAGCTATGAGAGCTGAGCCAATGATGGGAAGCACATGTATGCAATACGAAAGATGGCAGAGCTCCGGTTCTGGAATTTGCTCCCTCAGAGCAATTATATTTTGACTTGGAATACTTTAAGGACTCCTGTAGCTACACAGATGGCAGCCTTTAACTTATAGCCATGCTTTAAACCAGTATCTTCAAAATTGGTTGCCAGATTTGATGCTTTCCAGAAAAATCTGCAGGAAAGAGCCTGTGTGATAGGGAATACACAATAAGAGAGCAATCTTCCTTTCCAAGCCACCAAAGGATTACTGAGTCAGTAAGATGCCCTAAGAAGAGAGAGGGGAATATTTGAACAGATTTTAGTCAGGGGTAATGCAGTTTCCCAGTATTACATAAATATCTCAGTAAGTACTGAACCAGCTCTTTTATGGTTCTACGCTCTTTGCCCAAGACAAACAATATTGTATTTGGTACGGTATCTTACTGAATAGTACTATGTTGATATAGCTATTTTGTACAATTAGAGCCTAAGGAGAACTAGCAACCCCCCTGATATGCAGTTAAATGTCTCTTATTCAGTCTAGGATGGTAACTCTTAATAGTGATCTTGTGTAAGTCCTAAGGATGCCTGACACAGCAGACAAAACATAGCTAGCTTGTGATGCTAATAGCTGGGTGTGTTTAAAGTAAATTACTATAAATAATTAGATTTTCTCTTGTATCTGCACAGGACTGAAATGCAGCATGACTTAAAAGCCCTGGACTCTGACCTGCATAATAAAAACAACCTGCTTGATGGAGTCTGACTAATCTCCTCTGTGCTGAAATTCTCAGTAAAACTGAAACATATTGACTCTGGGAGGAATGGATGAGATTCAGGTTTCAGGCAAGTTCTTGTTCTGCCCACAGAAATACTATCTTCAAACCTTTTCAGTGTTAAGTTGAGATTCAATCCAAGCATAGGATTTGGATGGACCCACTTTAATGCTAACTTTGCATTGGGAAGAGCTTACTTGGATGCTTACCAAACCATGCAGCACACCACCCACCTAACAAAAGGGTAGTCTGGTACTCTCAAGGGAAATAATCAGCTGAAAGAAAAAAGTATGCATTGCCTCATGTGCTCATGACATGCTTGCCAACACTGGACTGCAGTCAGTGTACTGCTGTCACCTGGAGCCTGTACCAGCTAGTCCGCTATGGAGATCTGGAGGCTGATTGAATAACCTGCTTCTGCTGCCTGTGTTGTTCTCCCCCCTCAACTGCCCATCATTTCTGCTTAACCCTACTGGAATTTGACTTATGCCCCAAATTGAAGGGCATTAGCTCATTCTATTTAAATGCATCTGGATGTTTTATTAACCACCTAAGAATCTACTTTCACTGAAGTTGTGCTCTCAACCTTCGTGGTACCTCATGGCAGCTGAATTTGAGTCTGTATATTTAATATTTGACTCAAAAAGAGATGAGCTGTTTTGTCCAATGTATAGGTGAGGAGGGCAAGGAAAAATGAGTGGAGGGGAAGTGCTCTCAGCGGTGTGGTAGGTGTTACACCGATTTCCAGTGTGAGTCTGGATTTTTTTATGCTAGATGATGCAAGTCTCCTCAGCGTGGAATTCACTTGAAATTCAGCACTTAAGTTACTTAACAGTTTGTTAAATAAACGCGTTGGCATACTGAAGCAGCAATGCCCTGAATCAGCCTTATAGTCCATCAGGTACTCTGCTGCTATGGTCCCCAGTATGTAAACTCTGACAAACCCACTGCCAGTGAAAACAGTGACACAACTGTATTTCAGAATTAAATATATCCCTCTTCTCTTGTGAGAAAGAATAACAGGCTGTCATTCACAGCCACATTCCCAGCCATAACTTGCATGCCTTCATCCTCTCCATAGTCAAATCCAACTTCCTGACAATCAAGTCTTTTTTTTTCATGTATCTACCTGAGCTTGCTTGCTGGCATACACGTTTGGGGACTGCTCTTTTGTCTTTGCCTTGGACACACNTATATGCCTCTCATCCCTCCTCTTCTGATTCTGCCTCTCCAGCTCCTCGTGACTGTTTCTGCTACTCCTTTGCTCTGCTTGTGTCAGTCCATCCCACGTTTCTTTTTTCCCCACTCGCCTCCTTTTTTTCTTTGCATTCTACAGAGCCAAGGCAGAAAATGTCTTTTCTACCTCCTCAGCTTGGTTCTCCAAAGAGATCGTTCTGTGGAGCAAGGGCTGTAGCTTGAGAGCCACTGCTCTGTGCTTCGTGTTCATTTATATTCTCCTCACTTCTAAGCTTTTCCTTAGTCTTTCTCTTCCCAGAATACCCCTCAAACACCTCTCCTCTGCCAGCCACTGGCGCTTCACTGCCTCTCTGTCCTTCTACCAGGCACCAGTGGGACTCCTGATTCTTTTTTCTCTGCCTGTTTCTTGTTCCTGTATCCTAGCAGAACTTCATTTACTTTGCTTGTTGGAAATGGGGAAGTGGGAAAATTGGTTCTTCCACCTGCTCTGTATTAACTTGCTGGAGAAGATACCTTTCCCTACCACAGTGGAGTGAAAAAATAGCTGGGCTAGGTCTCTTCCTCTTCCCCTTGGGATTCATTCCCTTCTTCCTTTCTCATTGGTTAGGACTATGCTATGCTGGTCAAACCAAGAACAGGTAAGATGGTAGAGCAGGCCCCTCTGGGCCAAGCATAGTAGGTATCTAGCTGGATTACTGGAACAGAAACCAGCTCTGAGGTGAAAATCAGGCCCCAGTTATCAGTGTTAAACACTCCATTTGTCTGTTTCTGCCTTCAGAAATCCTGTCTGCTGTGTTAGGACTCTGCTTGAAAAAGGAATAAAGTTAAGTGCAGCGTGGAAGAACAGCAACCTTAACACATCCATTGAACAGGGCATGCTACTGCAGCATTTTCCAGAAAAAGCCCAATTCAGTCTGTAAAACATGTAGAGCTGTATTAGAATCGGCTGCTGGCAAGTGTTGAGTCCCTGAATGTAACTGATGTTTGTGTCTGTGTGAGTATCTATGACAACAAATAAATCTAATGTTTGGAAAGTGTCCTTGAGAATATCAGTGGGAGGTTTGTTGCATTATGTCGGCAACACTTAGCATTTTCAGACTTTTAATTCCGAAGTGTTACTATAGATGGGTATGAGTACTTTACGAAAATGAACTAATTGGTTACAAGATTTTTTTTTTCTTGTTTGCAAATGGGACCAGAGTAATGCTATTTACTTTAGTGATTCCAGACTTCTAGACATATAAAGAAAGGAGTGAATATTTCTAGGAGCTTTAATGCCAAGCAGGAGCCTTAGACTCAAGGTCAATGGACTGTGGGCCACTAAGCCATTTCAGGAAGGTAGAAAGGGAGATCTAACCTAAATTTGTCAGTGTTGCTTCTGTAGTGCTGCAAATGAAGCCAGGAATTCATCCTACAGAATAGTGCTCAGGATGGGTATGTCTGTAAGAATAGTGCTGGAAACCACTAGCAAGATACAACAGAGCAACTTGCCCTTGTACTAAGACTGTATTTGGTTGTCTAATTCTTCCTTGCTGAACAGCAGCTGCACCACCAAATACACGCACTGAGGCTTATTATGGTTGGACTTGATGATCTTAAAGGTCTTTTCCAACCTAGACGATTCTATGATTGCTTTGGCCTTGCTCATTGCATCCACTTTACTCCTATGTTATACTGTGCTCTTAGGAATGAGACAGCGAGAATAAAGAGGCGTCCTGTTCATATGTGCAGAACTACACCTATGGCTGTCTCCACGCCACACTGCCTACCTTGCTGGAATTGGGCCTGTAATGAGGAGGCTATGGATTCCTGCAAGATGCTGAGGAAAAGCCCCATCACGGGCAGAATGCCTATGATTGAGCTTTTCAGCAGAAAAGTGCAAAGTGCCATGGCACTGAAATAGTTTTCCCTGATCTTGCACTGATGGTGAACTGTTTGGAGAGCAAGTTCTTGGCGAGCAAGCCTATGTGCTTCTGCTTGTCTGTAACACCCTTGAAAAAGTCCTGATATTGAGAAACTTGCTCAGAAAAAACAGCATCTTATTCCATGAACCCCCCTGGAAGTTGATGGGAGTCTGCTTAGAATAAGGACTTAGCTGTGTTAAATAGTATCAGGACCTGACCCTGTTTTCAGTAACAGGAAGCCAGTAAGGAAACTATCAGGGAAAGGGAGATCATTCACGGAAGATGACTAACTATTTTGTGATTTAAGATATCTGAATCTCTATCTGGAAAGGAATAGTAGCGTTTGGAAAGTTGGTGAAGAGGCGCTTATGTGTGGCGTTGGTGCACTTGGTGATGAAATCATAATTCATGAGGATGACTTATGTTGAAAACCTCTTGGGAATCTTGATTTGCACCTGAGATATTTTAAGAATCTTCTTTTTGTTCCTTAATTATTTCAAACTTTTGATAGTTCAGTGAGCAAAATTAAGGATCAGCAGCAGAGTCCTTTGCGTATGTTTTTAATCAGTGTATAGAGGCGGCAATCATAAATTGAAGTGTAAATTCAAGGAGCCTTACAAAACTGGAAAGGCAACATATTTCAGAGTTTGTGGTGATTTAGAAAGCAGAACTGGTGATGTTATCCATGCATCTCTGGAGGCGTGACACCAGGGTTCAACTGGTCTTACTGTTTCAGATACCCACCACCAAGATTTATCTGTGTTTCACCAAGTATGAGAAATATATGAATCCAGGGGCTTCCGGCTGATCCCCTCCAAGAGCCATCAAGCCGTCTCCATTAATGTCAGCACACTCATAAATTTTTAGCATGCAGTGAAGTAGGCAACTTCTGCCACTGCACAGAAGCTTCCAGAGGTGTCCCCTGCCTCCTGTAAATCCATGGACACCCAATAAAGTAGATTAACTGCAGATAGACTTAATAACAGTTGTCCCTCCTTTGGAATTAGAGGGGTTCACACTTTTTAAAAAGAGGACAATGTGGTGTTCCTGTAAACAAGAAGGACTGAAGGTTTGTGGGGTGGCTTTTTTGGTGGTGTGTGTGGTTTTGTGTGTGGTGGTGTGGTGGTTTTTTTTTGTTTTTTTTTTTTTATGGCTGTCAAAGCTAGATAGTTGATCCCAATTAATGGGAAAACAGGTTGCAGAACTGTGGGCTCTACTCTCTCCTGCCATACACAAACAATCCTCTTGTTTATAACAACTTATTTTCCTTCTGTTCAAAGAAACCCGGTGGGCTATTTGCTCTGGTACTCCTCCGGTAAGCCAGTGATGCATTTGCATTCCATTCCCTTGCTCCCTCCAGCCCTAAAGATGTCTGCCAAAATTAGTCAATAGATAACTACTCAGTGGAAGCTTTAAGAATGTGTAAGGAAGGGCTTGAACATTACCCATTAATGTTTACAGCTCCTAATTATGTTAATTAATCAGTCTTAGAGGTTGTCTCACCCGGGAGCCCAAAGGCAGGATTTTAGTTCCCACAGATGTACTTTAACGCAGTGGCATGGCTGCTTGCAGTGAGGAGCTCAGCATGGTCTAGCTGCCAGAATATTTATGCAGGGCCCTGAACAGGTTTTGCTGTCAGAGCTATGTGCTGTCACAGCTGTGTTGTTCCTGTTGGATTTTGAAGCTAGCTTTGACTGTCTACACGAGGTACAGTCAAACATCTGGGAGCAGGCTGAGCCGTGTTCAGGAGGATTGATGTCAAATGTAAGCTGTTCCTGCAGAATGGCCTTTTGGCATGGGAGAAAGGCATTCAGAGAGCACTTTGTTATGATAGAGAGATTACTGCCTTTGCAAAATCTGAAGTTAGCTCTGTCAGAAAACAGAGGTGAAACTACTGATGGAGAAAATGGATGTTGTCGCTATTAATGTTACTGTAGTTCTGCAGGAAGACAAAGTATTTGGGCAGAGGAGGACACCTAAGCCTGTGCCATCCTCTTTCAGAGCTTCATTTCCATAATTCAGAGCTTGTCTTCACTCTCCCAAGGAAAATGAGAAGACTCGGAGAAGGGATACAACCCAGACTGGCTGCAGAGTGATTCAGAAGGAGCTTCTACTTGGTTTGTACTATTCCCTAAAGAATTTGGTTTGTATAGGCTTTCAGTGCACAAAGTACAAGAGGGTAGGAGAAGATATATTCAATTCCAGTGAACAGGTAAGGACAGGAGAAAACTGTGGTGCAGGTCCAGACCTCTTTCTAATTTAGTTCAGCTCATCCTCATCTGGTGGCATTAGCAGACAACCACTTATTTAGCCCTATTTGCAGAATATCCTGATTTTTATGTTGACCTCACTGCTGCTTCTGGCTGGTAATTTTTGCTCCTGAGTGGAATGTCACATACAAGTGGCTTTTGAGTGTGTGACAATCCTTTAATGATGACAGGGAAAACAAGTAATGACAATATAGATTAGGCGAGAGTGGTTCATCACCCATCTATAAATGGCATCCTATCTGTGCTGAATATAAAGTACCAGATACTAGAGAGGCGTTTTTTGGTAGGTTCCTACAGGAGAAATGCCCTTTCAGGGGTGGCCCGGAAGAAGGGAATGCATTTTCCAGAGTAACAGGGCGTTGTATGGAAAGAGGACTGTGATTAAAGGGCTGGTGATGTCTCTGGTCAGTTGTGTTCCAAGCATTTCCAGACTGGAGCTTGCTCTTTAAGAGAACTGTCTGCCATAGAGGTTCATTGAATTAAAACTGGTTATTAAGCAATTTTCCTATCAGCTGTTTCATGAACTGTTGCCATATTGTGTAGCAACTGCACTCCATACTCCTTAGTTACTTGAAAAGCACTTATGGCAGGCTGAGGGCATGGATGATGAGCCAGACGGGACTGAAAAAAACAACAGAGGTCCGGGTGGACTTAAAGTAACAATTCCTCCGAACTAGAGCTGAGGCGGTACGGGGAGGGGATGCCACTGCTTGGCACAGCCAAGGTGTCATCTGTCTCTGTCCTGTTGGCAAGACTTCAGTTGCTGATGGATTGCCTGGCAGCTTTCACACATGTTAACATTAACTTCATAAAAAGCAGTGTGTACAGAGTGTGAAATGCAATACGGGCAGTGCCTGACACAAATGAATACTTTCCCTATTCTGTGGAGTTTCAGTGTAAAAGCGCTCTCTCCATTCATCTTCCTCCTGCCTCCTCCTTCCCCACCCCCTGCTACCTAGGGAGCCCCGTGAACAGGCATATTGGCAGTAAACTCAGCTCCACAAAACAGTCTTGTGAAAAAGGGAAATATAACACGATCACTTCCTATTTCTTTCTCCTTTCCTCTGCATCAAAGCCTGGGCTGGCTGTCAGGAATGTTCAAAATGAATAAATAAAGCACAGGAACCCCCTGATTCAGAAGAGGTCTCATTCACTCACCGTGAAGCTTGGCCAATTCTTTTCCTGACAGTACTCAAGTCAGCAGGCAGAGTAAGAAGATCATTCAAAGCTAATCAGTATAGTGTAAACCTATTATGAAAGCACATTTACCCCTTGCCTCCTCCTTCCTCCAGAAAACCAATCCCCAAATCTGTGGGAATAACACATAATGTACATAAAAGTTGCTATTACTTAGATCCCCTGTTATTAGGTCAGCAATGCCACTGATTAAATGCTCCCCAGAGCACTGAGCAGCAGCATATAAATCCTCCAAGAAATTCACAGCATAATTTGTTACAGCTAGAGGGCATAAGATACATTACAGCAAAGCAGCCTGTGCGTTAGGCTCTCCCCTGTGATTCTTGAGGCTATCTCTGTTAATAAAAACCTCATCTTGATTTCTTATCCTTCATATTGATTTCTGCCAGAGAAGACTTTTCTTAGACAAAGATACTATTATATTTTTCTGTATAATAAGGGGATCCTTCTCCCCTCTTCTCCCCACCCCTTTATTTATTCTAGGGATGACTCCAAGGAAGATTTGTAATTTGGGAACTGTTGGTATGTACAGAGGGTAAAGAGTGGAGAAGACGACAATGACGGTTTTTTGCATATGCAGTGCAAAACTCTAAATGTGAAATTAGAGAAAAATGTTTCTGGTCTGGAATAGTACAGGAAATTGAAACTAAAACCCCAGCTATGCAATTACTATATTTTAATATGAAACTCTGTTATTAATGTAATGGCTGGAATCTGTGTGAGTCAAGTGATTAAAATCCAGACTCAGATGTCTATAATCATAGCAACTGTTAATTTTGGAACATTTGTACTCCTGCTCTATGAATCATATAGCTATCTTGAAAATAAAGGGAAGCCTGTAGGCATACTGTATTGATGCTTTTTTAAAAAAGCTTTTTTTAAAAAAACTATCTTTCTTTTCTATATATGGCATATAAGGACAAGGCCAAATAGAAATCTAGAAAGCTTTATTGCGAATAATTTGCAAGCCAAATAAGACCAGCTCCACAGAAGTCAATACAGATAAACAGAATGATGGATGGTAAGGCTGCGAAATGCACAGTGTTATATCAAAAATATTTCCTCTTCTCTGCAGTGGGATTGCTATAAGCAACTGGAACGTTTTCATTTAATCTATTCCTTTGGGTTTTGTTCTATTTTGCTTTTTTAGAACCTATCTTCATAAGAAGCTGTTTTGGGTCTTGAAATGACTGAAGCTATGTTTGTTCCCTTGTGCAAAGAAAGTGGTAAATATTTATAGCAGTTCTTACAAGTGGAGAAATTTAATATGTGCTTATTGCTTTTGTAATCTAATAGCAGCGGTGCTGAAAGACAATACCTGCTAATTGTATTTCCTATCACATCTACTTCCAATTGAAGGATAAAATATGGAAGTTTGGGTTTATTTTTTTTAGTACATACAGCAAAATTTATTCAAAAGAATCTTTGTTCCCCTTTAGCTATCTGTTTATTTAACAGACTATGGAAAATGGTAAACTCTGTCAAAAAGCCTAGTTAAAGAATAATTTATAAGCTACATTTAGCTGTTGATCTCGTAGACTGGCTTAGTGGAGAGCCAAAATATATCCTGGCAGGTAATAATTACTGAAAACCTTGACACTTCAGATCTGGCCACTGTTCAGTAGGCCAGGCAGAAGAAGGAGACAACTCCTGCTAGTTCTGCAGTGTCTCTGGCATGCACCACATGGAAAGTTTGGCTCTGTGTGACACACATGCTCCCCATGCGTAGAAATTTGCTGATTTTTTTTTTTAACCTATTTTGCATGCAAGTGAACATGTCTGCAGGGAAAATTATTTTGGTCACTTAAATAGAGGCCTCCTGTGAAGAGCAGGATGGCAGGCAGCTCATTCTGACCCCTCTCAGTCCTGTAAATCACTGCATCACTCAGATTCAAATAAACTAAAATATTGGGTAATGTCCAGCCTTTACTGAAGCTGATGGCAGCTCTCCTACTGGCTTCACTGGGGGTAGGATTTTATCTACCACGCTGCTAAATCACCAGAATAGCTTTTATCAATGAGATCTGTCTAGTCTTGGCTGAAATGTGCCTTGCTGACTTTTAGAGATGACGCTGGACAGTTAATTTAAAAGAGAGTAATAGGGAGTGTGACCAAACACACTGCTCTGCCTGCACTGAGTCTGTCACTGCCCCTCTGCCATCAGAGGTGACCCTGCACTCAGGCACACCACATAACTATACATGCAGCACTTCTTTAACTGTGCTCTACCAAAATGGTCTGGTTTAGCTTAAGACTCCTTTTTGGTTGATTTTTTTTTTTTTTTTTTTTTAAATCAGATTCTTTCAGATAAGAGAGGGTGGGTAGGGAAGCAGTTCTGTCTGTGGTTATTCTACAAGGCTGGAGGAGAGCTGTTTTCTCAGACTCTCAGCTGCAGCAGAACAACATGTCTGACTAAAGGCTTATCTATAAGTAGTGGTGTCATTAATTTACTCTGTGTGTGGGTATATCTTAGTCCTATTTAATATAATCACTTGCTCAGGAAAAGCATATCCATAAAGCTATCCAAGATAAGTTAATGTGGTGCTTATATCCGAACATCTGCTTTAATCTTTGTTAATTTTCAATTCTAGATGAGATTCAAGACTACTGAACCTGACTAGACCAGATAACTTAAAGGTTAGCTAAAGAACTCCTTATAACTTGTTTAATCATATATTTATATGCTGGGATACTGACTATGTCTGCCTATAGCCTTGAAGTCTCACCTAAAGTTGGGCCCCTGGGCACGCCTGGGATATAAATGTAGCAACGAAGTCCCATTTCACTTGTAAGGGCTACTGAATAAGAAAGTTCAGCATTTACACTCCACCTTACATCTTCAGAGTATTTCACAGATACATGAGACTGCAGTCACTTACACATTAGGTAGCAAGGGTTTTGATGAACTGCTCATTCAGCTGTTCCTCTATACCTCTCTTGATCGAACGATGGCTTTGGCTTCCTCCAAATGATCCTTTTGGATTGGTTAGGCTCTTGGTTGGCTCTGCTGTTAAGTGTCTCCATGGAATGGATTTTACTTTTAATAATGTCTCATAACTGCCTTTAAAGAGGTTTATGGCTCAGCCTTATTCTCTGGGAGACTGCCTGTTCTCTGCTAATCTCCTATAGAAACATCGTTATTGGTTCACACAGTATTTCAGTTAGTTTTCCTCAAGCTCTAGAGTCAAGTTAATTGGACACGATTGACCTATGTTAGAGAATTACTATTAGATGAGTAATATTAAGCAAAGGAAATAAGATCTTTCCGTACCTCAGAACATGCTGGGAGTTGTGGGGAGCGGCAGGAAATGGCAGCTCAAGAAGTGCACAGACTGGGCCCTAGGAACAGGGTTGATTTATGGAATGGGGACGTGCTTTGTAATAACTGAGGTTTGTAAAACCAGCAGCTTTTTCTAAAGGAGAGCTAGATGGGGTAAAAATATACTAGAGTCTTGAGTGTCCATAAGAGGCAAAAGTACAAGAAAGAAGAGAAATAGATTGTGGCAGACCTGTGAGACTGCTATTTTTTGATTGCTTTTTTTGTTTGTTGGGGTTGTTTTTGGGTTTTTTTTTTTTTTTTGTTTGGTGTTTTGTTTTTTTTTTTTTTTTTTAAACAAACACTACACCGTTGTATAGCTACCAAAACCTGATTAAAGTAGTCAAGGAATAGATAGAGCAGGATTTTGTGAGAATGCATTTGTGTTTCCAACTGGAAATTGCATGCTGAAGGCAGGTCCAGTACACTGAAAAGAACACTGAATCGTTAATGACACTAGCCCACAAGACAAATACAAGCCCTGTGACATCACCAAGCGGCTCAAGACACAAAAAACACTGGGAAATGTTTTTGCAGAGCAGCTGAAACCTTGCTGCTAAATCCTGGAACTTTTGGGCGCCACTTCCCGATTTTCTTTTGCATACTAACCCACTGGATGGGGTAAATCCTGGAAAAAATTACCTGTATTATAAAACCAGCCTATATTCCTTAGTATAAGGCTTTACGGTATTGCCATATTAAAATTGCCGGTCTCAAAACTTCTTCAGCTAAAGTAAACTTCCTGAGAGAACTATAGGTGTCAGCACTCAGTTTAAAAATATGTAAGTACGTGCTTAACTCTACTGAGACGTGAAGTTTCACTGAGATCAGCAGCACTGTTTAAGTAAAGTTACATTTGGAGGAGTGTCTTGAAGGTCAGGCCTCAAGTACGAAAGTACTTCAGATTCATATTGGCTGCTGGATAATACCAGCAGCAGGCACCTGGATTGCAGTAGTAGTGACGTGACGTGATTTGCTATAGCAAATAATTATACTTCTATCTCATGGAAGACTGCGTTCTCTCTCTTAAACCTTATGTATTCAGACAAGGGAAAAAAGTCAGTGTGCCTAAACTTTAAGTATGCTGCTTATAATTACAAAGCCCGAGCCACAGCTAATAGGCGATCTGAACGTGTCCCTATTTTAATCTCTGTGGACCTGATTCTGCAGTCAGTCTTTCAAGCTGCACCTCTGATCCCTGCTGGACTGTGCAAGGAGTGATGCACTATTCCTGTTTCCCCAATTAGGAGCCCTGCTGTTCAGGAGCTTAGTTCTGCAGCTGGTGCAGAACTAGTTCTGCAGCTGGGACCGGGATCACTGCTGTGAGATGTGTTTTGCCATTTGTAAGAACTACAAAATCAGGCTCCTTGGGGCAAATGGACTTATTAAGGGGCAACTGATTATCTCTGCTCACCGGCACTCAATGAAACACTGGCCGATCTGATCCTGGAGAGTTTCCTTGATGTCAAGCCCCTCCATTTCTCTGAGCTTGTCCTTGATGAATACCTCCTCATGTCTCTCCTGGACCTCACCTTGCAGGGCATTTATTTGCCCAGCATGCATCTGTGAAATACTCGTTGCCTTTAAGTGAGGAGGTAGGCTCTGAAAATGACAAGAGGAGAAAACAAAAGGTATGAATTAAAAGAAACTTAATATAAACTGGAATGCCAGGTTGACAGTGAATGTGAGCTTAAGCCTTAATTTATTTGCAGGAAGCCAGGAAAAAACCCTGTGCTCATAAAAAGTGCCTGGATTCACACAATGGTCTATTGTTAGTGTTTCAGCATTAATTAACAACATTGCAATGTACAAAAACAACCCTTCCACCGTGGGATCCTGGGATCTCAATGAGACAGGTGAGAAGGCTGCTGTTCTGCAAATGCCAACTTTATCCATGTCAGAAGGGTGCCAGAGATTTTTTTAATTGAATTTTCAAATGTTTGGACTTCCCATTGCTACTTTTTGATTAGCCAGTATTGTTTTTAATTTGTTCACTTAAATTTTTATATGCACTACTTGGTCAGTGGTTTCCTGGTATTTTGTTGCAGCTGGTCATATTCCATTAGGAAATCAACTTCCCTTGAGGAACAACACCCCCACCAAAAGAATAAACAAACCCCCAAATGCTGTAATAAAAATCATAGCTCCCCAAGTTTCCCATGATTTGATAACCTTGGCAAGAAGGACTTTTAAGCCTGTTTAAAGTCTTATAATAATTCCTGCTTTGTGATTGATTTTACATGTGTACTTTGAGAGAGAAAAATGAAAGTCTTTCTGGTATGCAAATACAGAAGCATGAAAAATACCATCTGTGTGGGTGGTCTGAAACTTTGCATTTTTTAGTTTGCAATGGTTGATAAAGTTAAGATGTTCCCAGTGTTTTACGAGCTATTACTACCTTGTAAGTGTAGAGAAAAGTATATTTTAAAAATTAACTTGTAAATTAGCTTTGGGTTTGGTGTTTTGTTTTGTTTTTTTTTTTTTTTTTTCATTTCTAGAACAAAATATCTTCCACATACTTGGGAAGTAGTAATCAAACTGTCTGATAGTGTATGTCAAATTTAAGTATGGAAAAGACGAGAAAATATGATAATCTGGTTTTGTAATATGGTGTGGTTTACTCTTCAAAGTTAGTGACTATCTGACATATAGGTGGCAGCATATGTGAATAAAAGCCTAGGACTGTTGGTTTGCATGAAAAAAACCCTATACTATTCTGCTCTGGCCTTCTACCTTCAGAATGTATAGAAATTGTCCTTAAATCATCACAACTCAGACTGATTTAGTAATACATTCTCCTTGCTCTGGTGATGTATTTTCTAGTGTGCTCCAGGTTCTAATTCCAGAGGTCTCCTGCAAAGACAAAAAAGCTTCTATCAAAGGTTTGGCCAGCTTATATTTAAGATGTGTTATTCGGTGGTTTTCCATGCTTCGACCAGGTTCCAAAAATCACTAACAAGTGCCAAGCAAATTTGGTTTCAGAAAGTACACAGCGGGATTGCACACTATCCAAAGTAAGCGCAGAGGCCCTGTTCAGGGAAGCAATTTACTGCCTTCCCTGCATCTGCGATGTGTGACTCGCACTATGCAAAAGGAATTGGTCAAGGCCACCAGTGAGAAAAAATATTCAGGAGGAAACAAGAAGAGCAGCTTGCTTTTGAGAGGTGGCTGCACATGCTCTCTTCCTGAATATATGACCCAAAATGTTGCCTTTCACCCTGAGATGTTACCTTCACTCATGTTTCAGTTTCCATATAAGTCAAGTGTTTCTAATCTTCACCAGCACCTATTTTTAAGTATGGCACAGCTAATATTTAACACTATTTGTATTTCACCTGGATTTCACCATTGCCTGTCTTACTAATATTAAATGAACCTCAGAATAGCCAGATGTGATGATGCTTTCTCAGGGCTCGTTTGGAAACCAGAGGAGGACCCATGAGGTTTGCTTCCCAGATTGAGATCTAGAAACAAGATCCACTTCTCTCAGGCAGTTTCCCACTCAATTTGTGCTTTGCTACAGTAATGCTCAAGGGACTGCTTTTCTGAGAAGTTCCCATCAGAGTACTACTGCCTGGAGGTATTGGTAGCAGGGCTGCTGAAGAGATGAGCCAGCTAGAGCCAAAGTGACTCTTCCATGCCTTTGTATACTGCTGTAGCACAGTCTGAACAGACACTGCATTACGCACAGAAGACAACCTACTAGATTTCCTAACTAGATGCTCACCAGGGGAAGCTGGGGAAGGGCTGTTTCACTTAGAAATATGTTTTCCAGTGTTTCCTGCTGAAGGTATCTGAGAAGAAAAGGGATAAGGGAAAGAAATTTGGGAGCACAAGAAAGGGACTGAACAGGTATTTCAATGAGCAAAGGTAGTTGTGAATGCTGAAGATGTCCTGCTGGGTGGGCAGAAGGCCTCCCCTCCTGGCTCCTTTGGGAAGCAACAGAATCCATATTCAAGCCTAGGCAACTCAGTGTGAGGGGCACACGGCTATCTCCAGCTTTAGTGAGGCTGATCTGCAGCCAATGCAGAAAGATAGGCTCCTCTACAGGATGCAGCTGAACATTTAGGAGTGAAATGTTGTGAGATCGCTCACTAGATGAACAGCTTATTGGTGTGGGGAAGGGGCAGTTCCCCCTCTACCCTAACTGCTGGATGTGTGGTCCCTTCCTTCTCCTGCAGAGGCTCTGGCACCCACCTGACCCTGCGGTGAACCAGTTCGGCTCTCCAAGAAGTGGAAAATAATCCAGTTCATCTTTTTTCCCTCCTCCCACCTCCTCAGGTTAACTGTCTCCTGGTATAATGAGGTGAATCAGCCAGCCAAGGAGGCAGCTGAGGACCAGAGCCATAGCAAGGGAAGTAGTGGGTGAGCATGGGACCAGAACAATGTGGAGAGCTGGGTGGCCTGTGCAGCAGCACAGATAGGAGAGCTCCTTTTCACCATCTCTGAACCTTTCCTCTGTTCAGCTCCTCCTCTGCACTGCTCTCCATTGAGTCCTGAGGGAGCCTTTGATGACCAGCTACTTGTCACTGTGAATTTACTATCAGCATATCTTTCATCAGTACCAAAGCCAGACAAGGTAAGAACTGTTTGAACTGGCAAGAATGTGCCCATGTGAGCAAGACCAGAAGCAGGAGATTCTTATCTCTAAGTGAATTAATACAGACTATATCTACACTTGAGTCCAGAGTCATGAAGCTGGTGTGGACACAGTCCAGGTAGGTCTAAACCAGCTGGCTCAGATGCTGATAGCAACAGGGCTATAGAACATGCTCTAGTCTGCAAAACCCTGCCAAGCCCTGAGTAAATATTTGTGCAGCTACCTGTCTGAGCATCATACAGTTATCAATATATCTGCTGATACTAGTTCATGAGCTGCACTCAAAGCCGTAAGGCTGAAGTACAGACATAACTTTGTAGAACAGCTTATGAAAAGAAGCTCTGTTGTATTTGTCCTTCATATTTTTTTCATTTCCTTTCCAGAGACTGCTTTACTACAAGAAAACAAAAGAAACGGGAACCACTTCTACCAACAAGAGTCCAGCTGCCCACCTTCAATAACCCACTAAAAGGAATGAAAGAGAAGGGGCAAGCTGGTAAGACCATATGCTCACCTGACTGTCTTTTTTCCAATCCTATTGATTTCTTGTTATGAACATTTTCTAAATTAAGGTACATAGAAAAGGGTTTGTTTACATGGAGGAAAAGGCCGCTGCTGATGTGAAATGTGCTGTTGCTTGATTGCTTCCATCACTGGGAAAGTGGAGCTGGCTCAGACCTAGATGGCCAGATAAGCCGGGGAGGAGGGGTAGGTGTTGGAGAGGAGCCAACAAGATAGGATGACATGGCAGGTACAAAAAGACACTTGGTCTGGGTGGGAGTTAGCGCTGCCAGGCAAGCTGTTGCAATGAGTAGCAAGGAGATCTGTTAATAACAAATGACACCCTTTGAAGTTGGCTTAGCAGTGGACAGACAGTTGCCAAACCAGGGGCTCCTCCTGTAGTGCAAAAGCTTTGGCAATAACATGCTCCAGCTCAGATGTGCGAGGGAGAGTATGAAATGAAGAGCAGAGCTGGCTGTGATAAACGAGTCCTGAAGGATTCGCGGCTGTCTAATGCGGAACATACGCAGCACGTCCTGTTTGAGTGAAGACCAGGAGGCTGATGCATGTCAGGAACTGAAGGCTGGCTTCTGTTCTGGGTGAGGAGGAGGAGACAAGTGCTGAATGGCAGTGAGGAAATCATGCCATGGTTATTTGATTTTTAAGGAAAACATTATAGGTGAACGTACAACTGGCCTGATTTTCCATTCTGTTACTTTGAAATCAATGCAGTTATGTCAACAAAAAATGAATTGGACTTGAGGAAAACTAGGATGAGGAAATATCAAAAGAACTTATGTGTATGTGGGCTAACAAGTAAAACGGAGACTATCTTAAAAACTGCTTCCCTGGCCTATAAGAACTGATCTAAGTGTTGGAATCAGTTGGTAGAGCATAGGTAGAAAGCGAGCTGAACTAGTAGATAAAAGTTGAGTATGGAAGCAGTCTTGGGTCTTCAAACAGAGACAGAGTCTATACGACAGCCCTGGTGGAGTTTGTGTTCTCTTGTCAAGGAGCAGACTTCAGAAGAAAGTATGTCTGAAAAAGCTCTGGCCATCTGAGAATGCAAGAGAAAATAGGTACTGAAATGGCAGAAAGAGTGCCAAGACAGATGCTCAGTGTGAGAGGATGGTTTCAAACAGCTCCAGCAGGAATGCCTCCCTGCTAGCCAGTCTTTGACCTGTGCCTTCCAGTATTGCAGATCAGCTTTCCGTGTGCCCACATGCTTGTTCTGGAGCTCTAAAGAGTTATACTGAGACAATATGATGAGTGCTGCTTTTATAGCCCTCTATACTTAATGTGCATGTTAAGGAAGACAAAAGCCAATTTATTTCTAACATCACTTTTCTCAGCGCCTCCAATGTTTCTGCTTCTGAATCAAAGGGAGACATTCTACAGTAAGACACTAATAAATAGCTTTTCCTTGGGGGAAGAAGCATTTTCCCATCTTTAAGAAATTTCTTTGGCCACGTGAAATTCAAATTTGTTAACTTGCCCTACAAACAGCAACTCATTTAGAAACAAATTACAAATATTAGATGGAGACAGTGAACTTGATAATGTAATGCTGCCACATCAGTTGTAGAATAATGCATCTTAATGAAGGCTTCCCATGTGAATAAACCATTATATTTACAAGCTTTTCACAGTTAATGACCCAGAACTGGATAACAAAGCTCACATTTTTAGTGTGGTCCTCTGTCAGCAAAAGTATACATATTAATAATTGATGTTGCTGTAAAAATAGGACATAATATGAAGATTCCTGAGTTTGTGGGAAAATAGGACTACATGGTCCATTAACTTAAAATGCTTATCTAATGTTTGATGGGCTTTGTCTTTAAAATGCTTGTTTAAATTAATACGGCAAAATGGACATTTGTCTAAAAGAGAATTTTATTCCAACTCATCAGTCACAAGTATGCTGATGAGAGCGCTGTTTGATTCTTCTGTTCTTTACTCCTTCTCCGCCTATCCTCCCCAAAGAGAATTTAGGTTTTATGACAGTGGAAGATCCACCAGCAGAAGTAAGGAAGAAGTTCCCTACACCTCCCAGGTAAGCTAATGTGATGAAAGTCTCTGTACGTTTTCCCTTTTTGACTTAAGAGCTCAATTGCATAGATCACTCTTTCCTAGCTTGAAAAGCCTGCCTTTCTGCTTAGTCAGCTCAACAACTCTTTCCAACACAGACTGCTTTATTGTTCATTATAAAACACTTAGAGGTGTGCAGGCTGGCTGAACATGCTTAAGGCTACAGTTCTACGTATAGGAGGCCCCATGCTGTGGAACTAACTGCTCTTCAATTGTTCCATTACGACTACACTTACAAGGAAAGATAGTCTTCATTTCAATGAAATAAATACATTTTATTTTACTTCACGTTTTAAGGCTAACATTCGTATTATGCCTGAAAGGTAGACTTACTGCAGCTTTTATTACTGGGTACTTAATTTAGGACAGCTTCTTTTCTTAGACCTGAAACAGCACAGCTGAAACACACACTGAATGGTTTTATGGGACTTCTTCAGTAAATGTTCTGCTACAGACAGTATTGTCCATAATTGTAATCTTTTGATAGATGTAGTAGCTGTGTAGTATTTTGCTGTAGATTGCTCATTTTCAGAAGCAGTATAGTTTGCATCTCTGAAGGGCTTTATTTCCTAAGCAAAGTAAGTATTTTTAATGGTCATTTATTTTCACCAGTAGTGAAAGTAAGATTTTTTTTTTTTTTTAACATTTGAACTAGATAGACAAGTAACTCCTTCCTAGTAGACTAAAGAAATTTACCACCTAAGCAACTGAGCTCCTGTTCTTTACTCATGACTGTTATTCTACTGAATTTTAAATGGTAATCCAAATTCTCCTGAAAAGTTTGATATCTGAGTTAGCTATGTTCTTGCCTTCTCATTTCCTCAATGTATTTTGTGTGGCTGCAGGAAGAATGTATTTTAAAGATGTCTCTTGTCTTATGAAGATTGTATTCATATCGGTTCCATGCTACGCAAATGGTGATAGCCACATCAATTACATTGCTGAATTCCTAAATTGGGCACAGAACAGGAACAACTAAGCAAAATATATTGCATTCATTAAAGCTTCCCTACTATATGATTCACTTCAATGGCTTTGCCAATTAAGGTAATTGTCATATGCATTCAAACAAAGCATTTGTAGTAAGAGGCCTTGCTAGAAAAATATTGAAAATGGCTGTTTTATAGATTAATATTATGTATATATAGAAATATTGACACACAACACTTTTCAAGAAGATGAAAGAAAATTTAAAGTGGAGAAAACATTTATATTCATAACCATATAAGTTTATATAATTTTGGTTATGTTTATTTCCAATATTATACCTGGGCATGCTGTCAAACTTCTACTAAAAATGGCAAGTATGTTTTGGACTGTGAAAGGTAGTAATTTCATTGTTAGTGTGACTTCAGCCAATGAAAGCCAAATTATTTAGCGGGCTTCTTGCTTCCCAGCGTCCTTCTATTTCAAAAATAAGCAGGTTTAAAATTCCCATTGAAAATGGGACAGATTAGTTATCACTGTTTAGATGTATATGTATGCCTGGTGAAATAACATGCAACTTTGTGCTGACATTTAAACATCATCTAGGTTGCAAGTAAAACAAAAGTCATTTAATCTTATGCTCGATTAAAAACAGGCCTGCTGTATACCACCACTGTAACTGCCCACTTTCAAGAGCTGAAGAAATATTTTAAATTTCACTTATTACGGAGTTTGCAGTTTGTTAAATCCCATATAATATTTATTTAGTCATAGTCTAATGTTTACACAGTAGGCTATTCTGGGAAATGCTATTTTTTTTTCTTCTGACTGGACGAAATGAATTATATTTATCAGGAATTCAAAGAACAAGGAATGTTTGGCAGACTGTTTTCTCAGATATAAATAAAAGCATTATCCAAGACAACATGCCTAAATTAGGGTATGTTTAAAAGAGGTAAGAAGGAGAGAACAGTGTTTTTATTTAAGACCACATAGACCTTTTCATGTGAAAAGGATATAAAAGAAGGAAGAATGGTGGAAATACTCTGTGAGAAAACCATAGACCAGCATTGTGCCACTAACCCTTTGGAAAGGGCTGAAATTACGGAATAGAGCAGTGAGAGAGCTGTGTAACTGTAAATCAATAGATGTATCTGTGAGACAAGTAGGTGTTTATGTGTATGCATGTCCAAAGCATGTACAGCTCAGTCCTACAAATTGTTTAAGCATGTAGAGCACTTGGCTCCAATGGGATTGATTACTTGTGCTTGTTAAGTGAAAACACGAGCAAGGGAATGTCCAGGCCTTCGGAGTACTCCTGCCTCAAAGTTGCAACAGTAGGCTGAGCCCCTAAATTGAGATGGATTTTTGTCGTGTCTTTTTGTAGTCCTTGTTTCTAGGCTCCTCCTACCCTTCCATAAATCAGTCTGATTGCAAACTGTTTACCCTAACATTTTATGTTAAAACCAGCTTTTCCTCTTTCCAGTAGCCTGTGTTCTGAGATTGTAAGTATAACTTCCTGTAGGGTCTACCCTGTTAGGAGAGTCTGTTAGTGAGAGCACTGAGTGTAGATTCATTATTAGGCTTGGGCTGTCTTGCACCACCCTGAGACAAAGCAGTTGACAAAAACCAGTTCACACATCCAGTTACACTAGGCTGATAGCTAGTTGCACTNGGTTTTTTTTTGTTTTTTTTTTTTTTTTTTTTTTTTTTTTTTTTTCCCAACGTCAGTGTGGTTGGTGTGGCTTAAACACAGGCCTATGCCTGGAACATTGGTTATGGTGGTCATGCTGGAGCTGGCAGTAAACAGCACTGTGGCAGCAATGTAAAGAAGATCAGGAAACAAGTCAGGATACAGTTATCAAGATATATGTGCTCTTAGTGAGGCTTGCTTCTCGTTAGAAATTAAACTGGTATTGCAAGTTGTGATTTATCGGAGATTTAGAAAAACATGTGCTGAGGGAATCATGCTGTTTCTGCAATTAAGCTTTAAATAATAATAATAATAATGAGCCTTTACTTTTGAGCCAAGAAAAATCTCTGGAACACAGGCTTCTAATCTGTCATCAAGCAAAAGATGAAACAGAATCAAATTCCAGAAAAGATACATAAATTTTTCTGAAGTAGACAGTAAAGAACATAACATTGAATTAAGTAAAAGACTAGACAATTCCTGGTCTTTTGCACATATTTCCATATTTTTTTTGGCCAACACCATTGAATTTTTCCAAAAAATCATTATTCAGAACTTCAAATGGACTAGCTCTTTTTGCAAAGCAGTCTTTATATGAAAATAACATAGACATTTTAAAAAAAGCTATAATTATAAGAGAAAGTATATTTATTGCAGTAAAAGTCAAGTCTCCTTTGGGATGGACTTGGAGTAATGGATGGCTAGGTCTTCTAATTTATCTAAGTCGTGCAGCATTAGAAAAGCAAATTCAACATATTTACACATGAAGATCTGTGGTCATTTTTTAGAGGGCTGACATGATCATACATCAAAGGGACTTGACCTTTGGAACTCACTGCCTATCTATCAGTGTGAACCAACGCCTGCTTGCCACTCGCTTCCTTTGGAGACGATGGAAGGGAATGCAGCATGAAAAGTAGAAGGGAAACACAAATGGGAAATATAAAAACACTGGAAAGCTGAACAGGTTTTCATGTTGGGGTTTTTTTTGTTTTTGTTTGGTTTTTTTTTTAATTTAGAGGTATCCATTTTTTTCCCCCCAATCCTTTGATTATATACTTGATAAAGACTAATGGGTCTGAGTGCAGTTGCAAACATCAATTCTTTTGCTCCTAAATGAAGGTCAGGAAACAAATACACTGTATGTGTTTGGTTTTAATTCCCTTCATCCCTATGATCATATAGATTTCCTCCCCATAAACTAGGCTATTTACACCGTAGTTATCAGTTACTCCTACCATCGGCCACCATGAAAAGAGCGCTTGGCTGTGAACCCTCCAATAACTGACACCAGACTTTGATTTCCTTCCTAAGGCTCTAGTTTTAACTCTTGACAGAAACCGTCATGGGATTTGATAGGAAACGATCCCTTGTTTTGCAAAAGGTATAATTTCTAATTCATTTTCAGTACATCCCAAATGTTCACCATTTTTAGGTCCACACTAGTTAAAATCTCTGGGAATTTTCTTTGTCTTAAATAGAGGCAGAATCGGCACCCAAAGCTCTGTTTAGCTATGCTGGCCACACTTACTGTTAATGACCAGCATATATTAAAGACAATAGTCCATAAGGTGTTATCTGTATTTAACGTGACAAAACTTCAATAAATGTACACATATTTTCTAAAGATAAGATTTTAAGGTCATTCTTAACTGATGATACATGTTTGTCAGGTGTATGCTATAGGCACAATTAGTTTCCATAAACCTATAATGTAGCTAAGGACAATTCTATTGCTGGGTAAGAAAATAATCCAAATTGTCTGGGAGAAGCAGAAAGCATACTTTAATTCAATGATTAGTTTATAATTTAATCATTTAAGAACTGCAGAACATGGAGGTATAAATAAACCTACCAAACATAGAGCAGTGAAGAATGCTTCTGTAATGTGGCACTGTGAAGTGGCTTTAGTAGAACTTGGTACAATGGCTGCACTACTGTAGCAGGAGTTGAAGGCAGCGGTGAGGCTTGACACCCGTTAGTGCCTAATGAAGGTACCCAAAGGATTGGTGATGGCCAAAGAAAACATCAACTGTAAAGAGTTTATCCTCTTTCTCAGGTACTTGCTAGGAAGGAAGATGGTGGTGGGAGGAGATGTACCTTCTCTGACTGTAGAAGAGGGTCCTTCTTCTGGAAGGGGTGCTTTCATTTTTCCCTTTCACACCACACAATCTAACTGACCATGGACAGGTGTTCACTTCCGTATACTTTTGCTGTATAATGTGAGGAATATTTTGCTTATTTCCATATGGACTTACGGAAATATTGATATATTAATATGGCAGTTTTAATACCCCTTTTTCCTACTCTTGACATACATATACACGGGCTTGCAAAGGGGTGGGAGAAGACGACTTTGCTGCTTTAATTCTACTTCAGGAATAAGGCAGCTCAAGTGTCTTGGAATTATGAATTAAAAACGGATTAATAAAACTTCCTTGCTCTGTCATGCCCAGGTCAAATTCCCTAGAACCTGGGGCAAATTCTACACTGCCTGTTTCCATATCTGCCATATACATTGGACTATGTATATATAGCACAAAAGCATGCAGCATAAGACAAAATGTGCTACTTCTGTGCCATCTATCATTTCAGTTTAGTTCTGTATTCCTTAGAGACTCCTTTTAAAATAGGAAGAATCTTAGAAATTAATTTCTCATCTTCTGCTAAATTACAAAAGTCTGAAGAACAAACAGAGTGTGGCATTTTATATTCTCTAGGCAGCTCTACTTACCATCCCCAGAAATATCATTTCCTCTTCTCTCATTTTCTCTGTTTTCTTGCGCTGGATATACCCATGCCAAACCTGAATTGTAAACAAAACTCTAATGAGATAAATGGGCCTTGTTACAGCTTCCTTTACTGTGGCAGACACAGGAAAAAACAAATAGAGGAAGGAAAGGCACAATNACTATCAGGGTTTTAAAAAGTGTTTAGACTTAAGATTTAGACTGAGCTCCTGTTCTCATCAGGCTGAATTGTCTGAATTATACATGTGCATGTACTTTTTCTGAAATTTAGCAGCGATCTCCCTTTCTCATCTTTTCAAGATATGGAATTAACTCTTTCCCTGGAGATCACAGGAAAAGGCATGAATTCTCTGAGATGCACTGGATTCCAAGGGGATGCCAGAAAGAGCAACTGAGGTCATAAAAATCAGAATGGGAAAAAAACCCCATGTAAGTTATGAAGTCATCCTGCATTGCCACTGCAGGACTGTTTCCATTGATCTCACATCTAGGGTCCATTTTGTGAAGTGGTTTAAATGATGTATTTCACCTTGCTAGACACCCTAAAAGCTGTCATTTCAGGATGCTTTCCATCCTATGAGCTGTATTTCTGTCTACTGCTGTTCTTCTGAACAAAACACTGTCATTTGGTTCTGCCAGAACTGTTGTTAAATCAGAGATTTCACCTTCTGAATGCAAGTGGCAGCATCATCTGGATCTGGACCCATCTGGACCTGAAGTCTAGTTTGTCTTTCTCTCTTCTCTTCAAGGTATANGAAGTTTAGTTTGTCTTTCTCTCTTCTCTTCAAGGTAAATTTGCTTCATGAATGCTGCTCGACAACGGCCTTGGCGAGCCCGTTCTGCAACCTGGATCATTTTAATGGCTTCTTCAAATGTCATAGCCCTGACATGTTTCTTCAACAGCACAGCCAAAAAACAAATGGACAAAGTATTAGAGTTATGTATTTTGTTAATTGCTTACCTCAGCAAACAAAACAACCAATGAACTTCTTGTGAAAACTTCCTAAGACAAAAAAATCCCTGTCACAAACAGCAGAGACTCCTGTCTCAGTGCTATCTTGCAATATCTTGGAAGTTTGATATCTTGAGAGATGTGTTTTTCTGAGGACCTTTACGAGAAAGCGAACCTGATGTGTTGATATGTTACAAGGAAAGCCTGATGCTATAGTGGGAAGCAAGAACAGCTCTATATGGCTTATGCATCATACTGAACTTTATCTATTTGAGAAAAAAGACATAAAGAACCACAGGGCTTTGTCCTATTAAAAGGAGACTTTCTTAGGCTATGGAATGTTTTTCTTTTACTTTTCTGAAGGGATGGGTTTCTGGATGTGCTGCCCCAGCTCTCTTGCTGAATGGAAGGATAGGCTGTTCTGAGCCATCCCAGGCCTGGTCAGCCCAAACAGAAGAGGCTTGGGGAAAAACATAGCAGAACAGTGCAGCTGGAGAGAGGGACTCCCCGCTTCTCACTCCTGAGAACTCTTGTTAACCCCTCATGCTCCCCATGGAAAAGCTGAATTATTGTCCTTTCTTGATGTTAATCCCCCTATTGGAGACAGTTCACATTTGATGCTTCTATATATATTGTGTGGAGCTCACTATACTATGTTTTCAGCAGGGCTTTCTATAACAGAGTTACACAGAAGGACAAATGATCTGCAGAGCAGACTCCTCTGATGAACTTCACTGTTTTTGATGTATGTTAGACTGCCTGTAACAGCGCTGCCATGGACACTGAAGAATACAGTGGTCTGCTACGCAGCAGTTAGGATTTCCTGAGTGTACATGGCTTGCTATGATGCATGCAGAAGTGCTGACAACCCTCTAGCAATCCCAGTGGTGACTGAACAGTGCAGCACAGGGCACTGGACTCATACTGTGTGAGATTAATTAAATAATGTTTCCTAATGAATCCTGCACCTCTCTTGTGGCATCCTGGCAAGGGAAACCTGGACCCTGCCAGCGTCAGAAGTGCAAGAGCCTGGTACTCCTAGGTGAGCTTGCTCAATACCAGATAGTCTCATCTGTAATGGATGCCATGCTGAAAAGGGGTGGGAGCAAAACTGTGGGAAATGAAAAGGCTTTAAGATGTAATGTGCCGAAACAGAGGATCTCCACAGACGAACATTAGACCACTAGAAGAGCGGAGAATTTACCCAGAGATTTACTGTGAAGGCCAAGAGGACTGCAGCTGCCCGTTAAAGTAATCTAGCAGAGAGACTGTTCTCTGTCTCTGCAGACTGCCTCTGTCTGACTGGTGCTGTTTCTTTCCCTGGGAAACCTTCCCTCTGTTGCTTTCTGGGATCAACATGTAGACTTCCCCCACCAGCAAAATTACTGGTGGAGAATTCAACAGTTGGGGCAGTGCAGCAGTTTGACTAAGTGGTCTGATCAGGACTGTCTCTTATGGCTATAACATCTATGAATCTAAGTCAGCCAGACATGTAGGCACAGTTGTTTATTTCAGGAGGTTAGCAACGACTGCTTGTAAGCAATACACCATTTTGAAAAGGTCAAAAGTATATCAAATCCAGAACAGTCTTCACTGGCGTGCTCATGTACTTCTCTAATGACTTTTCCTCTGCCAAAACTCAATTTTCTACTCCTCCTAGCAGCTGCAGCTC
>WAAD01024200.1:78440-89833 GCA_013389945.1 Fregata magnificens | reverse complement strand
TAGCAGCTGCAGCTCTATAGCTGTACAGAAGAGACTGCAGTCATTGTTCAGAGGTTATAAACAACTGAATACTAACAGTTGCACTGACCTGAACTCTGAGTTTTGCCTGCTCCAGTTAGGAATCCTGGTTCAGTAAAACTTAAGCCCAACTTGATTTCAGTAGGACTAATTACGTGATGAGAGTAAGTTAGACAAATAAAGCACCTACTAAACTTGGCCAAAATGCTGCCCTTTCCCTGACACTCTCACACACATAAAGCAGACTTGAGTCATTTCAGTCTTAACCAGACTCAAAATGTGACTGGATATTGTTAGACAGGAAAATTCTTAATGTTATTTTCTATTTGTGCCTTATCTNAAGTTAAGCATGTTATTATGTAGGTATATGCTACTCTTACCTGTGTTTGCAACCCAGCATTAAGCAAAATCTGATCAAGGATTTTCTCCCTCTGCTGTAGGACTTCCAGCTTTTCTTTAATGATATACCTTGGGATAGGTACTTCTATGTCTTCCTAGAGGAAGAAATAGTCATGAGATGCTTTTTAGAACTGCATTAAAATCACATTATTTATTAATTGAATGCCTTTACAAAGTAATTAAATTGGACTGAGATTGTTGAGTATTTTGGAGTGTTGGGGAATTTGACCTCTGTAACAGCTGCTGAGCTGTTACTTTGTAATTACTTAAGGCCTAATTCAACAAAAACAAATAAATCAACCCAGTTTCTGAACTATGGCAACCCAGAAATCTTTCTTTTTATAATGGCTCAATTATGTTATCAAACTGTTAAAATATTTGGTAGGGTTGCCAGAAATTTAAACATGATTTCCACTGAATTGAATACCTCTGGTTGTATGATCATCCCACTTCTTTTTAATCAACATGAAAAATAGGTCTGTTCTCTTGCATTTTTTTTAACCATTACAAGGAACCAAAGCAAAATTCTGTTCATCTACAGGTATTTCTACCCACAGACAACCTGTCAGCAACTGTGAAATCTGTCACTTCTCAAAATCAGGCATGATTAGAAGTGGCTGTCTTCACTCATTTCTATCATTAAAAAGATGTAACTGATTCATATTTCTACTGGTTCTTCTTGTGTAGAATTTAACTCTTGTTGAGAAATGAAAAAAAAAAAAAAGACACAGGCAGACAAAATAACACCCCAAAAGTTAAGATGCTGCAGAGTGGCATGACCTGTTCTTTGCACTGTGTTGAAGACTGGAGGCAATTCTTCAAGAATAATTACTGGCAAGTATATTTCTTTGGGGGGACCAGGGGGAATGCATCTTCTAGATGTTTCAGGAACATCTAGAATATTTCCTCAAGCAAATGATTCACCCAGTGGAATGGGGGAGACCGGCAGTACAGTTACCCTGTCATGCTACTCATGAGGAGTTACACAGGCAAGTTACACAATAATTTGTCCCCAGGTATATCTGGGCACTTGGTCCTTTTGCCTAATGAGCCTAAGACAGGTACAAGACTTGATGCTGTGCTATCAGTGCTCTCTGTTCTGTCTGATATGGAAACTTGGTGGGCTTTGACCTGCTCAGGAAGACCTTTGACTTGATCCTTTGCAGCCTCAGTGCCACCTCTGGTGTGGACAGATATAGAGGAGAAAAGTGCTGGCTGTAGAGAACAAGCACTGCTCCTGCCTTGATACAGGTGCATGGTAAATGTGCTGCTTGTGAGCTCTAAGGCCTTCCAGTTCCTAGAGCAAGAATTTGCAGGGAAGGCTGTGGCCAATGAAAACAGCCCCCGTGAACTGCAAACTTAAAGATTTCATTACTAATTCCCTCAGTTGTACACTGTGCAGACTGGGACATCCTTATTATGGCAGCATAAGAAAGCTTCCAAGTAGGACTGTGTTTATCCCTATTATCAATGCAGGTTTGGTCTGCTAAAATTTCTAAATATTTGTCTTGTTAAGCAACCTGTTTGCACCTTCTAACATCCTTGACTGCTGATGGAAATGATTATACATTGTACTTTAAGAGTGCAAATTGCTCCAGGATGAATTAGAAATCTGGCTATCTTTAGGTATAAGAAATCAAGCTGTTTGTCTGGACAACCTCGCATAGGATGAAAGGGCTTTTAGGCTGTCAGGTAGCAGTGTGAGTTGGTCAGTGTAGGGGTGCTGAGAATCTCGGTGTCTAACCTGGGCTTTAATTACAAGTGATTCTGCACTGTGACTTTTACTGACTGTAAAGATGTGATCAAAGCTATAATACTGGGGCTGGAAGGGGTGGGGAGTAGGGACACTACTTCTCTTCATAATCTCTTTTTGGGGCCCAGCATAGAAAAGTTAGGTTTGTGATATTTATCTTCAAGTCAAATTTACAGCCTTTTAGCCACTCCTGTTCCATGTGGGATTTGTGTATCCAAATACATTTACAATTACCCCAGGAAACTGAGTGACTGAGTGTTGGAAGCCAACTGTACAAAAACATGAGGTGCAGAACTAAAGAAAGATGAAGCTTGGCCTTACAGTGACATAGTAAAAAGTTTGCATAAGATATAAAATGAGACTACTCTGTTGTGTTTTCTGACTACGATCATGCTGGATTTTAGCCCATGATAATACAGTGAAAGAAAGGGCTAGAGATCTCCTTTCTGGGCAGATTCTTTAGGAAACAGCAGTTATTTGTCAGGTAGTGGCCAGTAATTTTGTTTTGGAACCAAGAATATGTGATTATGGAACAGGCTGCCCAGAGAGGTGGTGGAGTCGTCTACCCTGGAGGCGTTCAAAAAAGGTGTAGACGTGGCACTCCAGGGTCTAGTTTAGGAGTCATGGTGGTGTTAGTTGATGGTTGGACTTGATGATCTTAGAGGTCTTTTCCAACCCAATGATTCTATGATTCTATGATTCTATGATTAGTTTATAAAAAACCACCATAAATCTGTATTCCTATCTACTATGGAAAATAATGTTTTCTCTGGAAGAGCCTGAAATCTCTTCAGTGTGCTTTTTTTTTTTTTCAGTAGGTAGGTATGTCATGCCTTCTTAAAACTAAGGTGTGGTGCAGGAATTTGAATTTATGCTTGTTTTTTAATAGATGTCGAGCATGACTTGTCAGACTTGCCAACCTTTTGCTGCAGGTGGATTTACTGATAAGTCATGAAAACAGCAGTGCTTAATGATTTCAAAATATGATTTGAGGGATCATTTTCTCTGGAGATGTGTTTATGCTCTCCAGTATGCCTTCTCATAGTTTAAAATAGTTCTCTGCTATGACTAACGTCATAAGGTAAAGAGCTGGTGAAAATTTATGGCAATTGCAATCCTAAACTTGCAGAGTGAAATACACGTACAATTGCAAACAGAAACGTGTTTGCAAATCAAAATAATGCTATAATGATACTAGGCAACTTATCTCGTGTTATAACTAGGATCCTGAAAGAAGCAGTAATTTAAGCTCCAATTCTTTTTCTTTAGAAAAGCTGTTAGCAGCGGTACCTGAATTTGACAATAGGTGGAGCTGTCTGCGAGAGAAGTAACCAGCTTTTTGCAGCTACCTTTTCATACTGCTTTTAGAGCACAGCTTCAAGACTTTGCCTTATTATTGTATTCATCTGGTTTAGTGGGCTGTCTGTCAGGGGGCTGCTTTTACATTAGGCAATCCTGAACCCCGGACGTTGAATAATGCTCCCAACTCCTGCCTCCTTTACAATAAGAGACTTGTCTCAGATTTCTTACTTTAGTAGTTCGTTGTACTATGAGCTAGTAGACCAGACCATGCAACTTTTAGCATCACCGGCAATCTCTGGAAGAGGCCTGAGGCCAGGCTGATTCACAGTGATGCAAAGGGCAGACTGAAATGGACCGTAGCTTGGCTATCAGTTGCCCATCTTCTGTCTAATCCCACACTGAAATCAAGCAGCATCAAGCTGCTGACATTAATAGTGAAGCTGTCTAAGCTAATATGACTTCATGCTAGGATATGTGCAAGTGCCTGTGCTGCTACGGAGAAGCAGAAATGCAAAATATTGGTCAAGCAGATCAGCTTTTAAAATCTTGCTCCGATACGTAATGCTCATCATAGATCAAATATATTCTGATCTTTAATAAAAATGCCGTAATTACTGATCACCCAGTACACTAGTGAATATGCAGGAAGCTAAATCACTTGGTGGAACTTTACAGACTGCAAGTAAAAGTGACTGTCCTTAAAATACAGGATAGGCAAAGTTCCTATGAATTTGCTCATAATAGAGGTAGACCTACTGGGAGAAGCTTTAGATCTTCCAGGATATTATCAATGTAATGAAACTCTGAGTTCTCCAGCTCCACCATCTCTTTTTTTGTCTCCAGGATTCGGCCAATCACGCCATCTAGCACTTGCCGAATCACTGTCCGTTTCTGCTGGTGAATGAGTTGGTCATGGGCCGTCTCTAAGTTACGGAAGATTTGCATGTATTTGATGTAGGAAGTGGCTAACATCTTGAATACTTTCACGCGGTCCTTCTCTGGCTGGAGGAACTCTTCTCTTTCTCTCCGGAGCTGGATGTCGAGGTCTTTCTGGGCATCTGTCCACATCTTATTGTAAGTGCTAATTGAAAAGAGGAGACTATGTTAACCTGACATGAAACTAAGAGTTAGCACACAATGATGCTAGGGCTCTACATGTGTGGATTTGTCAAAAAAGCAAGCCTGGAAATGTGAGCTGTTACATTTATAAAGAGATTTTAATGACAATGTATTTTAAAAAACATTAGCAAAAGTTTCTCTTTTTGATTGTTTTAAAAATAGGAATCTTAAAATGCTGTTTTATTAACAAAAGCTTAAAAGTTAAAAACTTTTTGACTTCATCCTTTACATATGCTTGAGGCTGCAGCCCTGACAGGGTTGTGAGTTTCATTCAGCTATGCTGAGATGATGATTTAATAGAAAAGGTGTTTTCCCCCTCAAAGCCCTTATGATGGGGTAAGGTCTCTTAAGTCTTTCCACATTTGGGATGAGAACCAATTGATGTTTCTGAAGCGTGTGTTGCTTGTCTGCCTTTCTGAAGTGGTTGCTTGGAACTAGTTGTAGGGTAAGGGCTGTGTTAGCGCTAATACTACAGCGTAGCTGTGGGCACTATTTCAAATGTGAAGTGAGGAAAAAAAATTATTTCTATGGCAGCAACTGTTGCACTTCAAGCAATTGCTAAACGTCTGGTCCAGTGGCTAAAGGATTATGTGATACAGAACATGGCACCTAAGGCCAGCTACGTTTCCAGAAGTGAAAATGCTATTTACTTGGTAGTTTTGGTAGGAATTGGTAGGAATAGGTGGAGCTCTGATGTGAGTACGGACTGGCTGTTAGTGGCTTTTCATGATAGAAGCAGAGCAGCGCAGAATATTGTGGGAAATCATCCTAAAGGAGCAAACGTACTCTGGGCAATGAGGCTTTTATTCAGAGAAGAGCTCAAAGACCAGGTTTGTCTCTGAAAGGTGCTAACATCCATGGTAGTGAAAGACCCTTTTAGGTCCCGTTCTACTTTGTAACCTGTCTTTGCCAAGTGGAGACTCTCTCTTGGGAGTGATAGGCATCAACAAAATCTTACATCTTTGAAAATACTTCTCTACTAGTAGAGCTAAGAAATGTCTTCTGCTCTGAGACTCAGTTCTGCTGGGAGAAAAACAGTTGATTCATGTTGCCATGTTTGCAAGGAAGGGAAAACTGGGCTAAGGTAACAGGGAAAGCTGACTTTTGTTTCTTAGACCTAGAAATAAAGGCCCTTGGCCTCAATGGTGCAATCTACACCCATCCACCTGCTTAACCTAGCTATTGCTTGCTGTTCCTAGAGCCTCTCAAAGAAGGATGAAGACAGTAAAAGGCCCTGCCTCCATTAGATGAGCTTTCAGAACAGACCTCTTGCTGGTCTGAGCAACATTGAGGGAGTGCTCGTGTATTAACTTTGACAAGCTGGGCAGCTGTTAACATTGCTGGTGCTTGGTAATAAATGCTTAAGTTGGAGCTCTGCCAGCTGAACTTATCATTCCCAATCTCGGAGTACCGAATGACCCAAGGCTTGTGCTGCAAGAAGGACCTGTGGGGTGGACAGGACAAACTCCAGCCCACAAGTGCCCCGAGCGTGGGGCATGCGCTGCATGTCCAGGATGCTGACAGAGCTGCTGGGACTCCCTGCAGCAGTCAGCAAAACCACCAACAATCTGAACCCTGCTATTGAATTTGCACCATTAACTTTCTAAAGTGTGTATTATGCTTTTCAGCTGACCTGGGTTTCTGCAGGATGCAGCTGGTCTTGCTTTTCCTAATACCTCTGCAGCCCACCCAGGTCTTTCCCCTTCCTTTTTTCCAACTTCATTTACATCCCATTGCACCACCCAAATCACTCAATTGCAGCAATTAACCCAGGTGCAGGAGATAAACAAAATAAAACCAGCAGAGTGGAGAAGATTGGCACAAACAAAACCAGCATTAGCTTTGACCTAGCAGCTCTGCCAGTTGATCAATGGGAGTTTTGTACGCTTCCTCTGAAGTCAGGACACGGAAGAACGTATACTGGTGTGAGGTTCACGGGGTTTTCCAGCACAGAAGGAAACAACGCAGTATTGTACTTACTTAGCTGTGCCTACTCACAGACCATTTGATTGTGGGGAGGTTATAAATCTTCGAGAAAGCCTGGCCCTGTAGGTTATCCCCACAACCATACGGCTGATTTATGAACGGTGGGTATTCTCAGGCTAGAGCATTTCGAATGCAGGTTATTGCATGGAGACAACAGATTGTACCGCAAGGAGAACCAACTCCACGATTGTCCACTCCAATTTACAATAATCTCCCTTTCTGCCTCCTCTGACTGAGGAATGTCAAGTGGTTCCTCCTGCTGAGCTAGCTAATATCCAGTTTCTTTTTATATTTTGAATGACTTTTTGAGGGAGAAGGGGGATGGAGGGCTCTAGCCCTTCAGAATACGTTAACATAAGACAATATAGATGGCACATAATTGCTTCCATAAAGCATTAGCTTATCAGATAAGCTTTAAGATGATTGCAAGCACGTTGCTGTGGGTTAGATGTTAAGACTATAGATACTATGGTATATTGGCAGCTTTTGCAGCAGTGATGCTCTGTATATATAAGGGCGAAAGAAGGGACAGGCCCACTGGAAAATGAAGTACTGAAGGAAAAGATTGATGTGGAACTCCTAAATTTTCAGCTGTGATAAGCTGATAGCTCCTGTGTAACTGTTGCGGTCAAGGTGGGGGCCTGGCCCTAGTGCTTCAGTTTGTTAGGCATGTGATGAGGAACAGCAGACACTTGATAACTGGACAGTGCAAGCAGACATGTCATTTGAGTGTTTTTTCGGTTCACCCTGAGTAAAAACTTGGGGACACATGCACAGCCATTTGTTTCCCCTCCCCAAAACAGGATTAAAATAATTATTTCAGACTTTACTAGTGTCCAAAGGGGCGCCCTTCTGGACGAGTGTGAAAGATCAGATGTGCTTGATGTTTATAGCCCTTTCTGGGGGACTTGGCAGAGGTGCTGTATTCCTGAGGAGCCCTTCAGCTTTGGCGACAAAGGTGTTCAAGGGTAGTCAGAAGGAGTAATGCATGTCCTCAAAGTTACACGTTGAAAGCAAAGGACAGGACTGACTCTCCTTCCCTGTTAATCAGACAGCATGCTACCCCTAAACCCCCATTTGAATTTTAGCCTATTTGCTCGGTCTCCCTCTGCATTAAGCTGTAAACTCCTCAAAATTGCCTCCACGCGCTGAAGGGGGAGTACAACACAGCCTTGAGTGTGCTGGCTTTTTATTTACTGTTACTGGTTCATCTCGTAGGTTTGTTCCTGTTCTGTAATGGGTAGGCTGTGAGCTGTATCCATGCTTGAGGATGATATTGCATCAGAATTAAGTTGGATTAGAGCATCTGACTAGCCTACTAGTGCAGGTGACCAGCAGGACTGAGCATAATTTTCCTACTCAAGGCATGAGATTATTAAATCCTGGAAAAGAAAGAAGTCTGTCTCTTGATCTCTGCATGTGTGTAGCACTGTACGTAATGCTGCAAATTGTCATAGCAACTACAAATTAGGAGTGTTATGGGGAAAATAAGCAATGCTGTAATGGGATGAGGAAAAACCACATAAAGTGACTTAACTCCAGAGCCCTTAGAGTGCTTTCTGGCAGCTTACAGCTTGGAGGGAAGGTTAAGGCTTTACCTCTGAACCAGCATCCCTTCTCTTCTCTTCACTCCCACAAAACAGAAATGGAGTCTAAAACAAGGGCTTAAGAAGACACTTTTGCCATAGCATGACTTCTAGTTTGAATCTCACTTTTTATTGCTCAAAATAAAGCCTGATCTGCTTATTTAGAGTGAAGCTTAAAACTATGTTTTTCTGCTCAAGTTATAAAGAGACATTTAAAATCTTGCCAAATTGTGCATCACCTCATTTTAATATTACAGGGCCCTCTAACTCTGCATGTTTGCTTGACCCATCTCTTTTTACACTTTAAAAAATCTGTTGGTTTTGAGTGCAGCTAAGGTTAGCTTGCTTACTTGTGTTGAATTGGTTTTGAGACTTAAGCATGCCCTTCTTGGAAGGATTTGTGCTGAGCATGCAAAATGTCCCTCAGACCACTCTTGAGCCAGTAGTGGAATCTGGCATCAGTGGGGTTACCTTTGTGTGGTTTTTCTTTCTTCCCCGCCCCTAACTGTCCTGGTGTTTTCACTCAGCTGCTAAAGGGAACACTATTTCTGTTATTCCAGGACATGGCACAGTTTGTACTCCAAGCTGTGTCTGTCTCTGGATTTGTATATGGGCTGAACCTAGGCTTCTTTGCCTGGTTTTTCTGGGCTGTCTGTTCTCTGAGGACAGAAATATCTCATGCTTTCACATGCCAACCATGTAAATGCAGAGTGTAGCACTGTTTTTTCTGATGGATGGGCACATGTACAGAGCTGGAAGGAAAAACATTTGACTCTGACTTGGCCCAGCTCTCTTCACCTAATACGGAAACTCCCATTTCATTAAATGAGTGCTAAATTGTGTGCGTTTTAAAACATTTCTGAAGCATCTATGCTGCCCCTGCAAACTGCCTGCATTTATTCTTTCTCAGAAGATGAGACTGCACGGTGTTGGGCTATCTAACAGGGAACAGAGAAAGCACTGGCAGAGCTTGAGAGAGCAAGGGGTTTTGGAGCTGGGCTGCAGCAGGGATCTGTGTGATGGAGCAGGGCTCCTTCGGGCACAAGGAGCCCAGCACATATTCATCACTGCACAGATCAAGCCAATGGTCACACAGCAGAGGAGAGGCGGCTGCGACTTGGGTCTAGTGACAAGGAAGTGTGTGCAGGGGCCAGTCCTCAGGGTCTCCTCTAGATACTTGGGGCTTGACAGGTCAGCCATTGTGCTAAGCCCTGGGCAAACACGGGGGAGGGAAACCCTGCCCTGCAGCCTCTGTAAAATAAAGAAACACGAGACAAAGGTTGGAAGGGGAAAGTGAGGTCCCGAGAGGAAAAGGGGCTTGCACAAATGCTGCTGTTTTTCTCTTTTTTTTTTTTTTTTTTTTTCTTCTCTCTTTCTAAAAATCACCAGACTTAAAATGACTGCTGGCTTATTCAGGTCAGCAGAGTTACCCGTTCTCCCACTACAACCTGCTTAGGTGTTGCATGGTGGTTGCTGGGCTCAATATATTACATGAGCAGCCCTCTTTTTTCTTTTTTTTTTTTTTTTTTTTTTTTTTCTTTTGTCTTATTATTGAGAAAAATTTTTGCAGACAGAAACAGAGATCAGTGTGGCCTTATGACACAACTGAATTGACTGAAAGGCTGTCTGAATCAATTCCTGTTTTAAAAGCCTTTAGCCTGCAGCCTGGAGCTGTGCTGACTCGTGGGTCTGAGCTTGGTCAGGCCTGCCTTGCTCCTAAAATAAGCTTAGCCTTACAGTTATGCCACTTCTTAGCTGGTGGTGAATGTAATGCTGCCAGATGACCTCCCTTAAGGCATGCTTGCTCTAGCCATGACGTTTTACAGAGTTTGAAGCATATGGGGAAAATAAAGGATAAACTTCAGTAGGCTTTGGTTGTGGCTGGGGAAGAATACATACAGCCTGCTGGCATTGTTAACGTGAACAGCTCTATGCTTCTGTCTTTGGTACTACGACAGAAAGTGAATAGGGGATAGAAGATTTTTTTTGTGGCATAAATGTAATGGGAAACTGCAGGGAAGGTGAGGAAGCCTGCTTCACAAAGCAGCAGTGGCAACACCGCACCTTAGTAGGTCTCAAGCACCTGCTCTAGCCAAACTCACAAGGCTGATTGGAAAAATGGCTGTTTTCTTACAGGAGGACATTGCGAAGTGATTAAGGTGGGGGAGACATTATTCTAGGCTGAACTCTCCTGTAGTGTGCTCCAAGGGCCATCCTTCTGGCTGCCAGGCTGCAGCTCCTGCCTGGGCTGGAGCCTGCCCTTTGCTTTGACGTAAGGAAGAGAACAGCAGCAGCCTCTCCTTTGCAAGTAGTATTCCTGCTGGCCAGGGAAGTATGGAAAGGATGGCGAAGGAGAGCTTTGATAACTTATATCCAATTACTGTGTAGCAGTGCTGCAGCAGATACTGTAGTGACCTCTTTGTTGAGAGACAGATAGTCAGAAATAGGCCAGAGCTGAAAAGACATTACCTACTCAAGGTCCAAGCAGCATTTGCCTATACCACATTTTACTGGGTGGGGTAATGAAGTTTATTTCAGTATTAACCACTTTATGTGCATCTTTTTTTTTTTTCTCTTTCATTATAAAAGGAAAGAGCAATTGCCTGTCCAGCTGCCTACAGTGGCATGCATAAAGGGCAAATGCTGTGTCTGAGTTCTGTTCTGCCTCTGCTAGGATCAGAAGGCTTTAAGCTCAAAGTTAACAGTCTACTCAGTTTCTTGAAAACTGTAGCCTCCTCTTTCACTGTTTTCTAGCACAGGTGCTGCTGGGATATTTCCACTGACAATGCTTTTTCCCAAAGGAGACAACGTACAAGAAATGCACAACATCTTTCCCTACCTGCTCATTAAAGATGAAGGGAGGCATGGGAGGGAATTGCAGCTTTGAGTCTTAATTGTGATAATTTTGATTCTGTCTCTGTTTTCCTGCTTTACCACAAGCAGGCTGACACGCTAATGCTCACCATGGGTGGAAAGAGGGGCAAAGACGAATCCGTGAATGCCTGGGAGATGTATGAGAGAGAACATGCTAGGAATGCCCAGGAGGAAGCTAATAATTGTGGTGTTTGGATGGAATTTGAAGAATATGGCCTGGGGCCACACGCTGAATGAGGGGATAAAAAGAAATATTCAACAACAGCCCGATTGCTGAATGAGGCTGGGGCCCCGTGGGAAGAAAATAGGATGCGATCACAACATAAGAAACTGCCTCGTAATGCAGCCACGTAAAG
>WAAD01024200.1:41289-73794 GCA_013389945.1 Fregata magnificens | reverse complement strand
CCGCGGCCTGGGCAACCGGGCGCCCTGCGCGGGCCCCGCCGTTACCGCGGAGACGGGGCGGGGGGGGAAGGTGATCCCCTCCCCGGTGCTGCTTCAGGACGGCTCCTGGGAAGAAAGTGAGTTGTAGTCTTGTTTTCCTTTCTTTTTCTCCCAAGGGGTTGTCCCAGTTGCATTCACATTTATCCTCTTTTTTTTTTTTTTCTTTCCCCTTGCTCCGAGTACCTATTGAGGCAAGCTTCTAGCGGTTTTCCGTTCCCTTACCGCTTAAAAACCAGTTTATTATTGTTTTTCCCCTCGCAACAGCTGGAAACTTGCCTCGTGCCTTGTATTTCCTCCATCAGTTGCATCCCCAAACCGAGCACATCTGTCCGCCAAGGGCGGCTGCGAAGCGACCGCTGAGGCTGGGGGACGTCCGTCTCCATCCCACCTACTGGCGCTCCATCATTCCTAGCAGGATTATTTGCTCTTTTTTTTGTTTGTTTGTTTGTTTTGTTTTTGTTTTTGTTTTTGTTTTTGTTTTTTTCTTCCCTTTTTTAAAACAAACCAAAAAAATCAGTCATGGGGAAAATGGGAGCATGTTGTGACGTAGCCTGTAAAATCACACCTGTGATTTCTGAGCCCTGGTTTGGCAGGAGGCTGGCTTTCAGGGTGATACAGCTGTTTTGCCTCCTTGTAAAGGTTGTCTAGCTGGCAGCGAAGCTAGAGTTTTTAAAAATAATTGTTTTAATTTATTGCCTGCACGCAGGGTGAGAAGCATCTATTGCGGAACATTAAAAGGCTCCTTTTTTAAAAGGGGAAAAAATCAAAGCTAGCAAGACAGGATTACAGCACATCACATTTTTTTTGGGGAAAAAATGCACTCTTCCACAGAGTGGGTGGGGAAGAGAAAAAGCAAGGAGTTTGGGACAATGAGTGTTTTGCCAGCAATCGTGTTTTTTGCCATAAATCTCTGGGTGTCTGCGTTCCTTTGCTCCCCCTCCCACCCCCCCGCCTTGAAGCACTGGCTCGTATAATTAGGTGAGACTCTTGGCTATTGACTTTTTGAAATAAAGTTCCTAGCCCCAGTGGTTTTGGAGGAAAAGCTTAAAAATGTGAACCTTGAAGGATCAAGACCATAATAAAAAGCATCAAAGGCATATTATTTTTTGAGCTGTACAATGGTTATACCTATTACATGATTTCTTTTGGTGTATTGGATCAGTGGGGTTTTTTTAGGAGTAAGTGAGCTTGCGTACCTGTTGCTTTTTCTTTGGGGGGAGTTGGAAAATGGTGTAAAATCAGCTTGTAATTAGCCATGTTAATATGAAAGTGGTTCTTTGTGCCAGTGTGGCTTACATCAGAAACTTGTCTGCTTCATTTTGGTGCCTGATTCTCATCCATCTGCAGGGCGGGGTGTGTGTGTGTGTCTCAAAAGCAGTAAGTAACTTGTGTTTTGTTCTTATATAATACCTTATCCGAGTTTTCGCAGCCCAGATGGGAACCTCACATTTTTATTTCCATTAATGGGGGCATTTGTACGTAGCTTTTTTTGCTGAACTGTTTTTTTTCCAGCCAAGAGTTTTACCCACAGAGTCCCAGCAGTACTGTCTGCATTAGTGCGTGTGGGTTTAAGGACCAATTTGGCCGTAACCCCTAAGAAATATATATTTTCCCATAGACCTCAAGATACCGTTCCCAAATCTCCGAGAGAAAGAGAGTAACGCTTGCAATTCAATAAGTAAATTCAGGAATTGGAGTTGGAGTAGAAAATGACTTTAGTTCTTTTATTCCACAATACCGCTCAAAAATAGCTTCTAAAATTAATAGCTAAGCAACCCATTGCATGTGTTTGAGACAAAAAAGTAGGAAGCTTTCTGAAGCAATGGAAATGAGAGCAACGAGATTGCTTGATATAATGTGGATGTTAATTATTAATCTGAGTTTATTGCCCTCTGTTAGCACCTTAGTGCTACAGTGCAAAGGATGGTCTTTATTGTGCTAGAAGCTGTATTAAAGATGAAGTAACGCCTATTGCTCACTTCCCCTCCTCCTTCTCCATACCCCCCCAAAAAAGTTGGAGGAAAGCAAACATCTTCCTTTTTAAAATGGGAAATTAAACCACAAGAAAGTGATGTTTGTGAGAGCATGCAGGGAGCCTGTGCACGAGTTGAGGGGCTTTTTGTTTCTTTGGTTTGTAGGGAACTTGAAAAAAATAATGAATTGCATTGCTGGGGAAAGTCATACAGTAAAATTAATTATGAAATAAGCAGAGTTGATTTTTTTTTTTTTCATGGGAAAGGAACGTGCTTTGTAGCTGAAATAGGAAGAGTATCTGACTGAGAATAAGTAATGGGTTTAGCCTAAGAAAATAGACATTTATAAACAGAAACTAGGGAGTGTGAGGTGTTCTGGTTTGCTCTAGGTTTCCAGTTGAATCCTTGAGCTTTGAAGTAATTTGAAGCAAGAGGATGCAGGTTTGCCTGGGCTGTTCAGACAGTGCTATCCTTAAGGGACTGCCCTGTGACAGATTTTCTGCTGTGGCTGCATCTACGCTTCAGGTTCGTCACAGCCACCCTCCATCCCTACCTCCACCTTTCTTCTACTTTTCTTTCCTTTATCTCCCTTCTCATCTCTTCCCCTGGAGCACCAGCCTGAATTGTAACTGAGGTCCAGCAGACTGTTGACGGTCAGGCAACACCACAAAGTATCTCAGTCTTTCCAGTCCAGGATCACAGGTCTCCAACTAATCCCTGCGGGCACCAAACCATCTGAGATCTCTAGGTACCACTAGAGGTTAAAGCAATTTATATCTATTATTCCACATGTTGTGTATTTTTTGTAGAGCGTTGATAGCGACTTCCTCATTCAGATCATATTGCGTTAAAAAATAAAACTGTGTTATTTAATCTATCCGGCAGGAATAGGTGATGGGTTTTATACAGCATGTTCGTTCTGGCATCTGTAATTCCTTAGGCTCTTGCAAACATGAACTTAAAAGTTCTGCTGCCTTGGAAACTAGGTGCCATCATTTTTCAAAGAAGTCTTTTATTACGAGCTTAAGAGGTGACTAGTGAGCTTAAAAGGGGGTAACGTGTAAAACTGGAGAGCCTTGTTCCTCTAAACGCAAGTCCCTGGCAAAGAGCTTAATGCACCTGTCTCTTATTGAGCAGGGGCTTAAGTAAAGCAAGGAACATAATAGGAAAAATGTTCTGCCTTTGTAACTCGTATTTCAAAGTGCTTACGAAGGTCTGGATTGTCCCTCAAGGCACAGGATGGACGGCAGAGTGGGGGTTTTTTTTGCGTGTTGCTGGCCCAAAGGGGGAGATGCTGTGGGTCAGGGATTTCTCCATCATGCAGGATGGATGAACTGAGGCTTTGGGCCACTGCTTGGGAGTCAAGGATCCTGTTGCTTGTTTGGCCATGGGGACAGGCATGATATATCTGTGCTGCACCTCCCTGGGGTGCAGGATGTGATGTGCTTTGTGAGGTATTTCTTGCTGACGTGAGGGGTTGTTGGAGGGGCCTGTCTGCATCCTACTAATGAACTGGATGAAGCTGGGGTTGTGACGCAGTGCCAGGAGGGTGGATTTTGCTGCATGTCTCACACTGAAAAACCATCTTGCTCCGTAGCCCTACCCTGGAGTACCAGTGTCCCTTTCATCCCGGAGGGCTTGACAGAGGAGCTCTCCTGCAAGGGACAGTGGCGGCGACAGCACTTACAGCAGGGTAACTGTTGCCAAATGGGGACCTGGTTGTGATTGAGTTGCACAGCAGATCTGTAAGTCCAGGAAAGTGAGAAGTAGGACCTGTGATGGGCAAGCTTGGGGAGATGTTGCTCAGGGCTTCCTTGCAGATGGGTATTCGGTTTTCCTTTAGGCTTGGATTAAAGTGTGTAAAGGAGCGCCGGGTGCCTCTTTGCTGCAAGCTTGGGGACTTAGGTCTGTCTTGTGGCTTCAGTGCCGGCTTCCAGCTTACACTGACACCCAGGAGGGATGGCTCTGCCAGCTGGGCTGCGCTGACCAGTTCATTTAGCCTTGCGATCAGTCGCTGAGCTGTTTTGCCAGTTAACGTTAACTACCAGATCTACAGGAGGATTGCTTCTTACTTCAAGGCTAAGTGAAGGGGATTTGTCAGCAGTCAGGTCTGTTAGACTTTGATATAGCACCAGCATGTTCATCAGGCCTGAGCATGGTACATGGAGGAGGAGGATTGGAGCAGAATTAGAAGGTATAAAGTTCAAATCTAAATTGAAGAATTTTCCCTCTATCACTTAAATGTGGGAAATGTTCCTGTGGCTTCAGGTATAAAATGTCATACTTCATAAGGAGCGTGTGTTTTAAATCTCAGCTAGATATTAAATGCCATGCCACACTCCACTTCTCTCTTTGTTAAAAAGTAAAACCCCAAATCATCTCTCCTGAAATAATGTTGCTTGATAATATTAAAGCTTTCAAAAGAAGCCAGTTCAAATAGTATCAGCTCTCTTCATTAGGAAACATCAGGGAGTGCGTTGATTTTATTCCGTATTGACAATTGTTCGTTGGCGTTCGGCTATTTAATTATCTAGGATGCTGTTCTTAAAGATGCCTACCAGCATAAATCTTGCAGATACAGATTGACGATTAACATGTACCAGATGTTTGGGGTTTTTTTGTGAGAAAGAAATAGAAAAAGGGATCGGCCTCGGGATTCTGGCGATTATCCAAGTAATTTGTTAACAGAGGCTTTAGAAAACTGGTTGGCTTGAACATTTGACTTCAGCTAGAAAATTTTTAATAAATTAACACAAACACTGTGTCAAGCTTTAGTCACTTAGGAGGGCAAGGGTCACTTCTATATTATTCTGCAAAACAAATATTGGAAATAAGTAGCATTTCTTTTGGTTGTGTAATGTGAAGGTGTATTCAATATCACATGTGGAATGGGACTTCTGGAAAGACCCATTTCAGTTCTTTTAAGTTATACAAATCCTGTAGCCATTTACTCACTTTATAGGCTCACTAGTCAGCAATTTAAAATGTTTCTCTCTTACGATTTCGATGGAAAAACGACAAAAAGTTTGACTGTTAATACTGGCTATGTGTGCACGTTAATCACTGAAAACTTCAAAAATTCTCACATTTTTAAGCAAACGAGGAGAAAACACTACACAATATAAGCCGCTATCTGCTCCTTTCGATTGGAGTAGGATTTTAGCTGACCTGAGCCCCTGTGCCTCATGCTGTGGTAAACGGGCAGGAGGTTTGGTAGGACCAGCCTGCCAGGGAGCCCTGGGTTGGTGAGAACTCAGAACAGCAAAGTGCCACTTGCTTTCCATGGCAGGAGGGGGATGAAGATGCTGGTCTCTGATGTGGTCAGTTTATATGTGTGATGTTTGATGGTCTTTCTGTTCATGGACAAAAATAGCTGTGAGGTGTTATCATGAATTTATGGGGCAGCAGTTTTGGTTTCAGCCATCCTACTCAATGCATGAGATGGAGAGGCTGTTGGAAAGTCCTTTGCTCTCCAGCTGGCGAGCTGGTGTTTCTGAGGACAACCAGGGTAGAGAAGACCATGAGTAAGGGGCAAGGGAGGCAGCTCAACCCTTCAGGGGTCAAGTCTGGATCAGGAAGATCCTCTTCCAGATCCACAGTCTGATTGAAGGGAAGTGTTTGAGCTCCGGGACTTGATGTCTTAAAGCCAGCAACTGAGTGTGACTTGCGTCTAAAGGAGAAGGGGATGTTAGCCATCTGCTTTAGCAGTTCATTGCCCAGAAGAAGAAAAGTTCATCTGTTATTCATGCACGTAGGCTGTTGTTTCATTGTGTTTTGTTTTGTTTTCCCTCCCACTCTGCAGTAAAGCACCTGTTGAGTTAATCCTCTTTGATTCAACTCAAAAGCAAGGAAGTCAAACTCCTTGAGAGGCTGAGCAGCTCAGCTCTCATTTTCCCAGGTTTCTGTGCAGGGGCTCTAGCTGGTGTTTTTTGAAGGCTTCCAGAAGCAAAACTATTAAAGCAGGGAAGGGAGGATACAAGGGGAGGGAATACTTAATTTTACTGGATATAAGGATGACCTGAGTCATGAAACATTAGTCTGGAAGGGGGAAATACCTTGGAGCTTCCCAAGTCGTTCTTGAGGATGGTGAGAAATGTCCTAGAGGTTCCATTTTGGTGCATCTTCAATGAAAACAAATTTGATTTAAAAAAAAAAAAAAAAGCCTCTTACTAAATTGGATACACCCTGCTTCATTTATGCTGAAAAGTTAAAAGAAAGCAGTACAAAATGTCAGCAGAAAGTAACCCCAAAATACAGTGATTTTATAGGGAGCCACAAGCCATCAGCAGCTGAAATTTCGTGGCAACCTTTGCTTCTGCAAACTTGCTTGATGCATTGTGTAGTCACTTTTCTGACCCTGAAGGCTGGGCAGCCAGTACTGCCTATGGAGGGAAAGAGGTTCTTCCAGAGGCTGTCTGGGGAGACAACCCTCTATGTCTTCTCTAAGCTCTGGAAGAGCCTCTCTTACTCTGCTGGCCATCAGGATCCAACCTGAAGTGCTGAAGGCTAAGATGGATGAGCAATGTCCACAATCCCTCCCCATAATTGCCCATCTCTTTGTGTTTAGGCTCTTAAGGACATTACATCCAGTACGTGGGGACTCAGTTTCCATCCGGAGTGTCCTAGGATGAGTTAGGTTCAACTGTGGTTGCATGAATGAAGCAAAACCGCCAACTTATGCCTGGCTAATTCATGAGTTACAGCAAGAGCTCAAGGGTTAATGATGTCCCACCTAGAGCTGAAGGAACAATACAAGCCAAGCGCCTGGCCGTCAATCCCTTCTACGTTGCACGTGCGTCACTTCTGCGTGGAAATGAGTGTGAAACTTATTTTATTTTTTTTCCTCCTCCCGGTTCAACTTCTTGCTATAAATAAACGGCGCAGTGTGAGAGAAAAATGAATAACAAGGGGCTGTAGTTTTTTAGGTGCCTGTTGGCAGGATGTTTTCTTGATTATCCTGTTTCTTGTAAACACGGTGATGGCTTTTGTAGCCCAGATGTAGAGGCAGCCTGGGTTCATTGTTCAAACACCTGTTGTCCTTTTAAATGGACCCAACGCAACCCATTGATAAAATTCAGACTCAGAAACCTGCATCACCAGCCTGAGCTCCTGTAGATAGCTCAACAAAAAAAAAAACAAAACAAAACAAAACAAAACAAAACAAAAAAACCTTGAGGATCTGACATCCGCCCTGTTTTTTTTGTGTTTTTTTTTTTTTTTTCCTCCATTAGGGGAAGGGAAGCTCAAGATTTTTTTTTTTCCCCTGCTCTTGTTCTCACAATAGCAATAAAAACAATACTCTCTGGTTTCAAGGTGGTAAATGGTGAGAAATAACAACAATAGCTCACTTTACAAGGATGCAGCCAAATTTATGAATGAAACTAGTGGCTGCAATTTAGTTTCCAGGCCTGTCTCTGCTTTTGGTATGACGAGATGAAGTAAAAAAACCAGAGAAAGAGCTCGTAACTGTTGTAGGGTTGTAGCTGAGAATGAGCACAGGGAAAGATTTTGTCTGAGTTGGAGAAGGGTAGCACAGGGTATTTATGTTTTCTGCATCAAGATCAAAGCGCAAAACAGGTGAACTTGCTCAGTTAAACAGAGGCTTTGCAGCTTTTTCTTTATCCGACACTAGCATATGGTGGCGAAACACCTTTGAGACTGCAGTTACGGCCCTTCCCAGGCTGGCCACATGGGGTAGATGAAGTCAGGTAGACCCTTGCTGGGACAGGAGAGCTTTACAAGGTGCACGGTAATACCACCATCTCTTGGAAGACAGGGGTAAAAGTTAGACCAAAGGCACCAAGTAGACTTGTTTCTGCAGGGACAAGTCAGTTATGCACTTTCTACGCACCTGAATGTTTCTTCGGTTGGGACTTGAGGGCTAAAATCTGCTTTTTGGGGAGAGGAGACCCTCCTCAGGCTCTGGAGTGAGAGGTCAGAGAGGTGAGGTGGTCAGTCAGGGCAATGTGTGGTTTAGCAGCCTCTTCTCGGGTAGAAGAATTATTTTCCACAGTGGTGTTCAGAGCAGGAGAGATTTTTCTTCTGTTGAGGTCTCTTGCGTGCTTCCCTGCTCCCCGTGTGTCCCCCACCCGTGCCTTTGGCTGCACAAGCAGAGGAGATGTGCTGTGATTTTATTTACTGCTGCTTTGAGCAGGGGGTTGGACCAGATGGCCTCTAAAGGTCCCTTCCAACTGAAATTACTGTATATATATCTTGCCAAGAGAGTCAGATGCGAACAGTGAGTCCTTTACAAAGGCACTTAATGGGTCAAAGGCTTTCTCCCCGCACCTCTGAAAATGAGAGCTGGGACTGTAAAGGAAGCATTCCAGCCCCAAAATAATTACTTTGCCTGAGACAGGTGAAATCAGGTGGCCAGATCTGCATGTGCCGTGGCTTCATCCTGCTTGAACAGACATGGTCAGCCCCTTGGCAGCCCCAGATGTTGTGCAGAGCAGAGGGCAGGGTTTGAAGGAGTCCTTGCTCGGAGCATCCCATTTGTCCTCTTGCGCTCCCTGGGCTGTTGGGGATGTCCTAGGAGAGAGGACACTGCTTCACCTGTGGGATGAGGCTACGGAGGGACCCATAGGCTGTTGCGGAGGGCGCCTGTCCTTCTGCTCTCACTCCTCAGTCCCCAGCCTGCGAGTGGGGTCCCAGGGAGGGGGAAGCACCTAAGGATAAACATTTATGCGAACCACCCTTTGTATCTGCCTTTAATTAAAGCCACATGCAAAAAAATGCAGAGCAACGTGTTGGCGTGTGTCAGCGTCCATGAGGAGCACACGCTGTCTCTGGACTGCGGAGCAAGCAGCACGTAGCATGCGTGTCATTATCTGGCTGTGGGAGGGTGCCACCCCATAGGCACCATGGGCAGGAGAGCTGGCATGAGCTGACCTTTGCTGGAGCACAGGATGCACAGGGACCCTCCCAGGCTAGAGGTGGGACACGATAAGCTCTCAACAGCCAGCACCCGGGAGGAATTTGTCTTTTAAATCCAATTATATCTGCAGACTGAACTCTTTTGTATTCCTTTCAGGACATGGCTACGTCATTGCGAAGTCCTGTGTGTGCAGCCTTTCCTTTTTACCTGGTGTTTTGGTTGGTTTGAACTTTAATGGCCACATTTAAGAGCAAGATAGCAAGGAGTTGGAATGGGCTTAATGTCCTCAGCTTTCTTATGCATGCGATTTTTGAGAAAATGCCTGTTTACTGATATCATCTTGTATGGCACCCTGTCAGAGCTTTGCTACATTTACTAAAAAAGCTGCAGTAACCACGTGAAATGCGTACATGAATTTTTCTAGCTTGCACAGGGTGATGTCCTTGATGACCTTTCATGGTAATTACAGCAGTTAGGAGATGTTTGCCCCAGGCAAAGCTCTCTCTAGGTCTTCAGCATTGTGCACTTAGTTGTTTTGGATTTCCCCTTCCACGTTATTCTGCAAAATAGTATTGTGGCTTCTAATGTTTTACATTTCCCCTAAAATCTATCAGTTGCTGTTGGGAGGCAATGAAAGCTGCTGGGTGTTTTCACAAAGAAACCAAATACGGTTTTAAGGAAGCATTTATATTTCCTATTTGTGTTTTGCTTTTAGACCCTGCCTTTCAGAAACTTTTTGCCCAAGAAAGATGGAGACGATCAGACCAGTATTTCTTTTAAAACGGGTAAGAGATGAAAGATGAACATCCGTGAGCAGCAAGTTTCCTTTCAAGCAATTCTGAGCAAAACCGAAGCCTCTTTGAAGTGGTTTGCTGCAGTCGCAGTTTGCCTTGCTTCCTGCTCATGCTTTCGGCAGTTCATTTCTTGGGCACACCTCCCAGCATATTGTGTGTGGTTGCAGGCGGTGGGGGAAGTTGGAAGGCCAACAGGAGGTAAGGGGGCTTTAAAACCTTATTTATTTCTTTTTCTATTTAGAATGCTGCTAATGAGACATTGCATTTTATTCCTTCCTACCATCAAGGTGCAATATCTCCTCTAGCATCAGCACTGATGGAGGCAGAGCGCGGTATGAAAGAAAGGGAAATAGGAGATTTCATGCTGGGTGGGTCTCCAATTAGGGGTCCAGACTGTGGGCAGTGTAAAACAAAAAATCCCCCACAAAACCAAAAACAAAACAACCCCCCCCCCTTGTTTAGTCTGCAGATGGTAGCTGGTGGTCGCTCTTACTGTGAGCCCTGGGTGCTGAGCTGAGAAGTGGGGTGTTCCCCTTCTCAAGCTGGAGCGTTGGAGTATAGCTCTATCGCAGCTGTGAGATCGACGGAGCCAAAGCAAAGGGGAGCGTGCTGGAGAGCTTGTCTTAGTGCCAGAGGGTGAGATGTGAGGGCAGGCCTGCTCCTTGCCCATGCTTGCAGTGACATTTGTCTTTGATGGCCAGGTCCTTCCTTCCGCTGCCCTCTGCTATTTCTGGACTGTTTGCTGCCCTGCAGTTGTGCTGGTGGAGCTGTCTGTGGGACCTTGAGATGCGCCGGGTGAGGATGAAGGAAGATTAAGATGACTTTGGAGCCATGGCCTGGGGCACTGCCGGATGGTTGGGATGTAGTGAGTGACGAAGGCTGAAGACATCACTGCCTCACCAGCTGTCTGGCTGCATCCACAAGAGTGGGAAGTACCTATTGAGCCGCTCCTGGCCTAATTAATAAATAAGATGTGTCCTCAGAGCAGGACTCCACCAGCTAGGTGAAAAGCTGCGACTTGTAGCAAGGCTGTGGCTTTGTATCACCATGGTCATTCCAGCTCCTCCAGTGGTGCAAACTAAGTTGTTGCCTTTGGTGCCCGCTGTACTCCATCCATTTACACCAGCGCAGGAGCTGAACGCCTGAATTTTGCTTGGCAGCTGTTTCAGAGCAAGATGCTGTTCTCTTTGCTTGAGCAGTGTGCACATTAACGTATTTGTTAATTATGTTAATGTAATCTGATGCTGGGCTCTCGCAAAGACCTCCTCCTGCTGTTGAAGGTGGTGATGGATACCCTCACTGGAGTGAGTGATGAAGCAGCGTAGGTGGGATCAGGGCATATCTGAGCCACGCAAAACACACTAGATGGTGAAGGTCTGTCAGTTCTCTGATGTCCTCGTGTGCGTGTGGAGTCGCATCAGTGGTGATGGTCTCATACTGGCCTCACGTCTCCTTGCGTGACTCCAGCCGGGAAATGTACCTCCTGGCAAGGCTCCTTGTCCAGGTCTTCGCTCTCCCACAGTAGAGTACCTTGGTCCTGGGCAGATGTAGTGTGTGGACAGGTTGTGGACCAGCTCGTTCCTGCACTGGAGGGGAGGAGGACCCATAACGAGAGAAGAGGGCACCACAAACACGGCAAATGCCTAAATTTTGGGTGCCGCATCACAGGGAAGGGAGGCTAGGCTGAGGTGGTCATGTCTCCCTATTGATGTGTGAAATGCAGCAGGTTTGTAATCAGTAGCGTGGATTTCTGGCTCTTGAGCTATGGCTTGGTTAGATGTGGTTCCCTCACTGAATTGCCTGTCTCATGAGCAAGGTCCTGGGTTTAATTAAAGCCCTAGTTTAGTTTTGGACCGTTTAAAATGCACTGATAAAAAGCAGCCTTGATGCTTGTTTTCCCATTGGCTTGTGTTGTTGCACAGTATTTCCACGTGGATGGTACCTCCGGGCTCCGGTGTTGGTGCGATGCACTCTCCTGTCCCAGCACGAAAGGACCACTTGTATCCTGAAGGGCTCACGCATTAAGCAAACAAGCTCTGGCTCCGAATCCAGATGTTAGCGAAGAGCATATGGTCCCTAAGAGGTGCAGCTTGTATTGCTAAAAATGCCTGGAAAACTGGATAGCAGCTTTTCTCTTTTACCAGCGCCTGGCCTGAGGAGGAGCAGGTTTTAAGCACGTACTTCAATTTCAGAATGTGCTTAAGTGTTGTCCTGAACGGAGACTGCCTCGAGCTTTTGCTGAAGTGCTTTTCTGAACTGGGGTCATCAGGCTGTGAAAGTCCTCTCTTGGCAGTTCTACCCCACTGCATATATGCTCGTTGCGGCTCGCTGGCTGTTTACTGCAAGGAGAAAATCACTTTATTTAGTTGCAGCTAGCTAAGTAACTGAGAGGGGCAGGTTAGGAGAGTCGCACATGAGCTGGGAGTGAGACATCTGACCTTGTCTCTTTCTGTCTTGTTTCTATGATCCCAATTCTGCTCTAAATTAATTCTTTTGTTTAGCTGCTGGGTTTTTTTTTTTTTTTTTCTCCTTTTTGTTTTCGCATGAATGCTTGTCTCTATATTTAGGTCTGCCGGGGCGGGATGTTATGAATAATTGTTGATTGATATTATTAAACACTAACACGCTTGGCTGTGTTGCACTAATGATGGGGCTTTGGGGATATGCAAATCAATTAATTGCAGTAATTGCTGTAATAGTTGTTTTGGAGGATGCTGTTGAAGAGCCCTTGCGAGGGCAGACAAAGAGGGAGACATTTGGAAGTGCAAAGGAGAAGTGGTGCTTGAGAGTCCCTGGAGACAGTTCATTCAAGCTTCTGATTTGTGAAGTTGGGTTTGTTTTGCTCTCTAACACCCACTCGCACCAAATCCTCTCTTGCTTTGTTTCAGAGTCACCCCAGTGTGGCTACTCCTGGACTTTTCTCAGGGCCCTTTCTGCTGAGGTGGAGCTGAGGAAGCTCACAGGTGAGACAGAGCCTTTTCCAGGTAACTTCTTGGTTTAGAAATATAGGAGACTTCCTTGGAAAACACTTGAGGAAAATAAATGTTTCCAATATTGGACCTCTGCGTCACTTCACACTGAACGGTTTTGGTTTGCTAGCTGATTCTCATTCACGACAAGGCTTTTTCCCCTTCTGTGGCAACATCATAGGGCCTCACAGTGGGTACAGAAGGGACGTGAGATGCCTCAGGAACTGTTGTGGGGAGGCTGTGGAGGGAATGAGATTCGGGTATTGTGAGGATGGGGAGGAAAACGTCTCTTCTGGCTTCTTCCCCATCCTATACGTGCTCTCCCTGCCTTTGTGTATTATTGTATATTCTTTTGTCTGGGTTTCTATATGCAACATGCTTTAGTCTCCGTGCTCTGGGGCAAGTGTTCAATGTGGTGCACAGATGGTGCTCCCAGAAATCCTGTTATTTGCTAATGGGATTTTGTGCAAAGCGTTTCCACTGTTCTTTTCAACAGTCTGCATGTTTGTGTAAATATGCCCAGACCCTCATCTTGCTCAAACACCCTCTCCTGTGCAGCTGAGAACATGGCTTTATTTTTCATTTATCTGTTTTTTAATCCCCAAGAAAGACATTGGACCAGCTTCTGTGGGAGGCAGTGGTTGCAGGATCCGGGCAGCACGGAGGTCTGTACCTGCACGTCGCACAGTGAAGGAGGGCCCGTCCCTCCCGGCTCTGCCAGACGTCACAACCGTGCCAGATGGCCTGGCCAGATATGTTGGGGCATTGCACTCTTACGCCCTTGTTACCTTGCTGGTGGTCTCATCCTTGTATTTTGCACTGATGTATGGCTGAGATATGCTTATCTATTCAGCAGCTTCCCCCTCGGCCCTGCAACATTTCTGTAATGCTATGTTCAGCTATTATGTAGCTATTCCCCTCTGTGCCCTCCATTCTTCAAGTAGTGCTCAAAATCATGATATAAATAGCAAAAGTCTAGAATATCTTGCTTTTATCACCTGAGGCCTTTCAGAATAGGTTAGACGTGTGCCTGATGAGGATAATACAGCGCTGACTTTTCCACGGGGCACAGAACTGGACTAGCTGACCTCCCGAGGTCTTTTCCAACCCTTATTTTTTCGTCGCAGTGTGACATTCACTGCTGGTGTTGAAATCGGTAAGTGGAGCTTTGTTTTGCGTCATGCTCGCTGGAGGGAGGTCAGGGCTCAGCGGCCGTCGTGACTAACAGACAGTTACAGGGTGTGTGTCAGGAAGTTCCCTGTCCGTCTGCGTGCTTGTATGCTCCTCATCCTGCAAAATGCTCTTCCCCTAAATGCCTCTTAAGCTCTTCTGCAATGGGAAGGTGAGTCATACGAGGGCAGAGGTTCTCCTTTAGCTGGCCAAGGACTCCAGGTGGTTCCTCTGGAGCTGAAAAATCTCATCACAACCATGGTTCAGAAAATATAGGCAGCCCAAGGCAGGAAACCTACCAAGGACTGTTCCCCTTATGGTATGGTGCCATTGAGCTGGCTGATTTGGGATCAGGTGCTGGTGATGGCTTGCTGACCAGGCAAAGGTAAACCAGCTGTGGGATACTGCTGTGTGCAGATATAGGATTGACGCTTACAGCCCCACTGTGCTTCTCTGAACATCCAGGACTGTATTGTCCTTTAAAGTGGGGTCCTGGTCGCAGGAAACCCTCACCTCCAGCTGTGTGCCTGTGCCAGGGTCCAGCTCTGGGTGGGGGAGGTGTGTGAAGAAATTAAGACTTCCGGTCACCTCCGCAGCACCTGGATCGGTCTCCATGTTTTGTTTGGGCATCATCGCACCTTTTCAGTGTCTGGCCAGTGTGGTGTCTGTCCATCTGTAGTGGTTTTGTGACCACTTTGTCCAAAATTTAGGAGACACAGGGGATTCTGGAACACAGCCCTCTGCGTCTTGTACCCCTCTTCCAGCGGCAGAGTTTGGGAAATAATGTTTTTTAGGTCTGCAAAAGATGGCAGAGAACCTGCACAGACACTGATCTTCAGCAATGTCCCACTGTAGTCTGATGTCCTCCGTGGGGTGAGATCTCTACAGGAAAACAGCTCTTCAGAGGTGTTTGCTTTCTGTGCCCATCACCAAATANCCCCTTGTGTTTTCGTAGCCTCTCAATTTTTCTGATTTTTATTGCCCTTCTGATAAGGGTGATTAGATCTGATTTGTTTGAATTATAGCCTGACGGCTTTCAGCTCTCACAGACACAACACTGTGCCGCACTGGGTTCACACCAGCTTGCGTATGGGGGGAAGCGAGGAGGGGAGAGCCTTTCTTCCTCCTCTGATAATAGCTAGCAGATGTGATATCGTTACCAGGTCAAGGATCTGAAAACATCAAGCAGCAGAAAAAAAGCTGTGCTTGGATGGCACTTTAAAGCTGTAAAGGGGAGGATGTGGCAGAGGCTGAATCATCCCGTGCTCAGCAGCAGGTCTGAGTGCTGCTCTGCAAGGTTTCACAAGCTGTGGTATATTTAAGTAATCATAGTTTGGCCCCAGGAGCTATTTCTTTAGGTCTGTACTAAACCATTACTGATTTCTTCATAAAAATCAAGTCTGCCCATGGCTCGTTTATGTCTTGAGAGCTGCATGCAGTCAGTTTGTTAGTGTGTCTTGTTTTTCTGAAGGTGTGATGCCTCATTTTTTCCCCTTTTTAGAGGCTCCTGGGCTGCTAGAAAGACTTTCCCCCTCTAACCAGATTTTGTCCGAGGCTGGTGACCTGCTGCGAGCCAGACCATGATGCACACAATATTAAAACCTGGCTCGTCCGTGTTATTGGGAGGGTTTTTTTTTTTTCCTAAAGCCCTTGCAGTAGCTTTCCAGGGTAGTTCAAAAAATCTGGGGCAGGTCAGACTGCAGATTATTACTGAGCCCTTGTGCCTTTGTCTTTTGATCTAGTGGCTGAAAATCTGAAATAAGACATGATTCAGCTGTGGGTTTGGTGCCATTTCAGGCTCAGGAAGGAGGCTGAGTTCTGCCTGCTAGTGCATCTTTTCTGCAGGGCTTGGCCATGTACATCCTTGGGTCTTACCCTGCTCATCCCCCCAATCTCCTCTGCCAGGTGACTTAAATTGTAGTAGCAGATCCTTGTAGGATTGTTCTTTAGAAAACAGGCTCTGCTTTAACTTTGGCTAGTGGTCTCAGTGAAAGCAATATGCTTTAAAAGCCATGTTGCAATCCTGGGCTCTATACAGCCCTTGAGAGCTTCCCAGGTTCTGGCCTAATGTGGTCATCAAAGAGTAAGTGGTCACTCCTAGCATGAGGCTGGAGAGCTGCAGGAGCTTTAAGGAGAGAACTGAGTGTGCCTACAGCATGCCAACAAAGAACAAAATATCTAAAAGTATAGGAAAAAGTCTTGAGGAGCTGCTGTGGGTAAGAGAAGACTGAGCCTTACTTGAAGGTGGGTGAGTTGCATCTTTGAAGGCTTCCATGGGGAGGAGGTATGGGAGTGGGCTGGAAAGGAAGATGTGGCAGCAAAGCAGCATGGCAGCTTCATCTTACATGGAGGTGTGTGTTGAGGAGTAATGGCTCAACATAGGCTATCTTTTCATTGCTGCAGTGGGTGGCTGTTACATGCTCTAGTGGTCGCTTCATGGCAAAAAATGTGTCCCTTTCTTATTTCTCTGCTCGCCCCGCGCTCCCCCCCGCTCCCCTCACCTCCAGCAAGGTGTCCTCCAAGTTAACTTTAGGATAAGAGGAGCAAACTCCATGTGTTTAACTTAATGGCTGTCTTCAGTGCATGCTGTGTGAATGCAAAGCAGAGGTTCTAAGTGCAGCCGAGAAAATACCATGGGGACACAAGTGTGTGTATGTGTGTTGGGAGAGGCTATAAAAAGCATATAGATACGCATTATATGACATTGTAGTTTGTTTTTCTCTTATGCTGATGGCACATTTTCTGGCAGCGTAGACGGCAAGCCCTTCCATGTGGTATTTGCCAATATTGAGAGCACTCGTGTACTCTTATGCCACTGCTATTTGCCATCCAATGGACACAGGAAGAAAACTGCAACGCTTCCAGTGCACTTTCTCTCTCCCACCTCCCCCCTACATCTTCTTCCCAAGCTGATTTGACCAGGTCACTCCCCATCTTTGATTCTTTCCTCTTATTTAAAGACCTCCCGTGGCTGCATTGTCTGGAAGAGCTCTGGTAGAGGCTTCAGAGCCGTACTTCCCCCTAACTAGAGAACACGCTCTCATTAACAGCCCTCAGTCGGATGGAGCTCTGCTGAAGACATCGGCAAGATCAAAACGTCAGCTGGTGAGAACAGAGTGATGCAGGTATTTCTCTATGATGCAGGAGCTGCGGTGGCTTTGTGGTTCCTGGAGACACAAGGTGAACTGACTTTAACTAGCTTTGGTACCGATAGAAGTGCAGTAGCCACTTGGGCAAATGGCCCAACTACGTGCTTAGCCTCTTGGGAGGGTTTCAGCGTGCATCCTGAACTCTGCTGTCACTGTCAGTAGTGACTGCTAGTTGTCTTAAAGTTAGCTGAGGACTGCCTGCGCTGTCAGCAGCTGCACCATCTGCAGAGGAGATGTACCCTCAGTTGCTGTCAAGTGAAACCATGCTGAATCTTGGGAGCCAAAACCCTCTTCCCAGCTGCTATCTGAACACCTTTGCCAGGCGCTCAGTCTCCTTCCTCAAAGTTGCACCTCAATGGATGAGCTCCAGATGGTTGAGTGGGAACCTTGCCAAGCATGGAGGGTTATCAGCAGTGTTACGGATGACTGTAGGCTTCCTGCTGGGAAGTATGTAAAGTTCTGTTGGCTTCTTATTTTAGTTCCCTAAAAGAGCGCTCTCATAACTACTTTTGGCTTTCCTTTTAGCCTAATGAGTTGTTCTCCCTTTTCCAAAAAGTCTGAGGCGAGTCAGTCCTAAACTATCCACAGCATCTACTTGTCTGATTTCTCCTTCTCTGGAAGCATATCAGATGAGTGTGGTGGGGTGGAGGTAGGTTGGACTTCAGCCATCCTTTAGCTCCTGCCATGAGTGCGTGGACTTTTATCTTTTCAATGTGACTGTTAAGGAGAGGAAAAAAAAAAAGGAAATTAAACCACAAACAACTGCATTAAAATAATAATCAAAGCCTCATGAAAGCACACAAAACCCCAGTAAACTCTCTGTTCTTTGAAACTTGAATCTTATCTCCCCCTGTCAAGGTTAATTGTTACTGGGTTCAAACCATGGACAAGCTTTCATTATGACTGGAGATCTGAGCCATGGCTGGGCCAGGTTCATGTGCCGGGTGGTTTGTAGCAGGGTTGAATTTGGTCCAGTCTGTTAAGGAGGGATTTTAATCTGTAACAGTGCATTTCATTATATTTCTGGATTTAAATCTGACCTTTAATGTTTCTTGAGTGTTTTCTCCCAGGGTTATAATCTGTGGAGCTATTTTTAAAGGTAGTTACTTTATTTCTTTGCATATTAATGTTGAAGACTACAGGATGGCAATGTGGTCAGATCTGGAGAGCTTAGGAACAACTGATAGAAGGTCCCCTAACATAGAGACCCTTCTAGTTTATGTGGTGGGGAGCAAATAGTCTGTCCTGGGAAGCAAGTCCTCCTCATTTCTCAGTTACTTAACCTACCAAGAGCCGAAGACTGATTTTTTTTTTTTTGTGGACCACTGCAGAGTCGCTGTTGCAGCCCAACCTGCGTGTTCTGGATCCCAGGTCTTCTAGTTGTGGTTTTCGCTCCTGCCGCTCATGTTCTTCTGAAGGGGTGCTTGGAGGAGATGGGCCATTACGGGCATTAACAATGAAAAAACTAAACTACATCACAGTATTAAAAATACATTAATGAAACAGGCATAATGAGTGTTGGAAATAGTTTTATACCCCCTTGAGCTAGTAGGAAATATAAATATACATATACTAAATGACAGTTCCCCCCTGCCCCCTACAGTCATATTTTCAGCTGGCTAGGTTGATTTGGGAGACAGTATTTCACATGCAAGTAAGTTGGGATTATGGTTCTGCTTGGGTAAATCACAGAAACTGTTCAATGCCTCAATTTACTCAACCTTAAAAGGGAGTTATTGGTGTTCTCTTCACCTCTGCACTGTCTTCCGAGATCCTCAAGCACAAAAGGGGGCTGAGGAGATATTAGAAGAAAAGAAAATGAACTTGTTTTCTCATTTTTAGCTATTTTTATGAGGTGGGTAAGAGAGTTGCTTGTATCAGTGCTGGGATCTTTCCTGGTGTTTGTGTTAGAACTAGCAATGGGGAAAACAAGCTTGTTTTGGAAACTGTTTGTTATTTGGTGTCCCGTCGTCGTCCCGCCCCCCAGGAATTTCATGACTTTTATCAGAACTTTCCAATTTTTTAATACCAAACTAAATTCATTAATTCCTATCCAAACTCATTTCCCAGAATTTGCATAGTAAGTTTGTAAAGCATCTTTGAAAGCATTGATTTTACAGGACTGAGCGTTCGGTGGTTTCCAGGTTCTCCTGGTGCAAAGCGGTGGAGTCATGGAGCTATGGGATGTGTGGCTGCTGATGCCTCGAAGGAGCCTGTGCCCAACAAAAGAGCCCAAAGTGCTGCAGGACTGGGCATGCAGGATTCTTCCTTTGCTATGGAGGTGCTATTTTGACACGAGGAACCCTCCAACACGGCTATTGGGATGTGGCTGGCCAATACTTGACATGGTTGCTTAGCATTACATCTCCATCTTTTCCCCCAGCCCACTTCTTTCCTGTGGCCTATTTTAATTTCCTTGCTAATTCAAGCATGTCTAATGTTAGCATGAGGAATTTTTATATGGTGCGGGTAGGTCATGGAGATCTGCTTGAAACTGTATTTAATAGGTGACATCCATAAATACGGGTAGGGGAGTAGGATAACAGAAAGGTCAGGGGGATGGGAGCTGTGAGAAATGCTATTGTAGATGGTGGGGAAGTCTCTGAAGGTGAAATGCGTAAGAATAACTTGCAGCAGTGGGTGAAATGAGGTTAAAACACTTGCGAATGGGTGCAGATGGGTGCAATCCATGGGGATTTGTATTACTTTCTGCTGTCAGAGAAACATGAGTGCCTGCTCCCTGTCTGCGGGCACCAGCCTCTGGCACCGTGCGCCATCACGCGCTGTCCTTGGCCAGTGCAGAAGTGCTGGCGATAAGCAGGTGTCCCTTGCCGGTGTGTGGAAAGAAGAGTCAGCTTGCCTTGCAGATGCTTTCCCCAAAGACAGCTTCAGTCATTGCAATTGTGGGGCTTAGTCCATTCACTCTTGCTGTGAATTACAGAAACCAGACCTCTCGTTTTTGTGTGGACTATATCCACTAGCAACCAGCTGGTGCTGGTATTTGATATCAGCTGGGAACCAGGTCAGGAAGCTTTTTTTTTTTTTTTTTTTTTTTTTTTTTTTGTTACATTTCCACCACCTCCTTGCCTTGCTCCCCACACCCTGCTTGGCCTGAGCTTGCTTGGCACAGGGACCTATGCAGTGCCAAGCTATAGGAACTTTCCTGATGTGTCTCACTTTGGGCAGTGTGAACTCAGCGTCATTTCTATGAAGCTGGAGAAAAAGGCTGCATAGCTCTGGAACAGTCATTTTTTTTTTTTTGCAGTGTAATGCATTTTCATGCCTGAAAACGGGTGGATGTACAATTTATTAGAAACAATGCTTAGAACGCTAAGGGCTGTAGCTTTTAAATGTCTTGGGTGTTTATTTATTAAAAAAACCCCATGTTTCTTCCATTAATGGATAGTATTTACTTTAGGTACAGCAGAAATCTGATGTTGAGTTTCAAATTAAGTAAATCTCCATTTATGAAAGCCCTAAGTGCCTCTGTTTCCAGATCTCTTCACGGTACATTTAGGCTCTGTGTCTGTGTTGGAAACTTAAAGCTCAGCAGCCTGAGCTCGGATCTAGCAGGAAGGGAACTAAACAGTGGTCTGACTTTTAGGTTGTATTAAAGGCTGGTGCTATGGAGGGGTGTGAAAAGCCTTTCATGTGGCTGGAGGAGGACCCTCCAGAGACAGCCAGAGACAGCCTTGGTGGAGGAAAGTCTAGGAGCAAGGTGAAGACAGGAATCCAGCCCGTTAGAGGCACAGGATAAGGTTTCACTTCTGGGGGTTAGTTCCTTTGCTAACGCAAACAAAACCTTGGTTTTGACTTTGCTCATTTGGTTTTTCTTTTTCTGGAAATGTGTTACTTTATCAAGCGGTGCAGGAAGCTTCCAAAAACTCAGTTTGCAACAGGAGACTCAAGCAATTTCTTTTCGTTTTAAAGGGTTTCTGTGTGTTGATTCCAGTAAGCTGAGCACGGACCAGTGGACCCTCTTACAGACTTAGTGTTTCAGGGACTTAGTCACCAACAACGTTATCCTGCAATACATTATGCATGGTGGCCATCACTTTACCCAACACCAGTGGCATGAGAAAGCTGTTTCCTGTGTATGTTTGCTGGATCAGGACCAGAGTATGCGGCATTTTGCAGGATGGGGTATGAGAACGCTGCTCTCCCTGGTCTCCAGTTTATTAGCAGTCTCTGAGTAATGAAGTTTAAAGGAAAGGTGGCACCTATCTCTAGTGCCAGTGCCGTTGTGCTTTCTGAGCTTTGTGTCCAGCTCAGTGTGACTGTGTGCAAGGATCATTGGCGGATAATTGTCCCCTTCTGAAATCAGGTGAAGCCTTTGGACTTGCCTTTGATTTGTCCAGTGTCGAATGAGTACTGTAAGGCTCCCAGTCCTGTCTAGAGAGGATTAGTTCCTAAGGATCTCAAGGTGAGATAGGTTAATAGCAACTGTGAAAATGGGTCCTTTCTTTTTTTCTAGCACTTGATGCTGTATTAAGGTGGATGAACAATTTTTAGAAGAGAGGAAAGCAATTCGTTCCTACTAGCACAAGCAGATTTTCTGACTCTGTCATACCTTTTTCCAGTATTCTAGTGCTGGTTTTATTATTTTGAATCAATATTAACTAGAACTGGTAATAATAAAACTAAATAATCAGCCAAAAGTCAGCCCAAGGAAAAAAAACAACCAAAAGCTCCAGAAGATGTTGACATCTTTTCACCTCTTCTAGTGTTAAAAATGTCAAAAAAAACTTCTGTGTACTATGGGCTTTGGAAAAATACACTAGCAGATGAACATTGCTGCTGTTAGACTGTGCAGGGACTAGCAACCAAATGCCACAGGTGATAGCCGTGAGGAGCTCTGCCCTCTGTTCTTGGGTGTGGAAGCCTCCCTGCAGCCATCTTCCCATCCTGGAATAATGAGGCACATTCCTGCCTAAACAAATCACATTAAATACCACACCTTCTCCCCATCTTCTCTACCAGGCAAAACCCACCCTGAAATGATAGGCATTAGCATAAACAAAGCTAATTCACTAACTTATCTCCAGTACTGTATAATTTATTTCATCAAATAACATCTGTGTAATAAAGCTCTAGAAGTTAAGGGAAAGCTACAACTCAATTGTAGTTCAGCCAAGAATCAATTTCTCATTTTCTTTCTTGTTTTCTGACAATTTCTGCTTGTTGGTGGGGGTCAGAAAGGATGAAGATTTTACGGATGTTGGTATCCTCTGCACCACTGGCATTTCATATCCAGACCAAAAATGAAAGGAAAATTTTGCAGATATTTTTTGCGTCAGCCACAATAGGGAAACATCTGGTTCAAAACAGTTGTCCAGCAATGAAGAGCTTTACCCCTGTATAAAGCTACATACAGTTTTTATCTGTAAATTTTTGTTTATTTCTTTCTGTCGTTTCCCCTGAACACAGAGTTAAGGAAGAAATGGATTAAGACTAGCTTTTTTTACAGTGTCTCCATTTCAGAGACGCAATAAAAATTTAAAGCACAATAAGAAGTTAAAAAGTCAGCCCTGTTTTGCTGAGTGAAGACATTTAGGAAATGTTTTGCATAAAACCTCTGCAGTGAAACCCTGCAGTCATTCAAGCTGATAGATATTTAGCTTTTTTTTTGTTTGTTTTCAGTTCAGAATAAATGCCATGTCCAGGAGGAAAAAGGAGGGGATTGGACCACATTTTCTGGGATGCCTGGGTAGGTGGAGGAGTGATGGATGCTCTAGGTGAACGGCTGTTGCATAGGCATAAATTGCCTGTGAAATATATGCTGTGGTAGTCCAGCCTATCCAAAATGCAACATGTAGTTTTTTCTCTAGATGGAACTGTTTGCCTTCCGGGTGCTTTTTTAGAAATGGCTTGGATCTATCCAGTGGGTACGTCAGCTGCAACTTTTGAAAGCTTTACGAGGCTGATTCTTTTGGAAAACCTCCATTCTACTCCATCTCTCAATTTGTTGCTGCTTTTCATAACCGGAGTGAATGCAAGATATGCTTTGGCCAACTTATAAACCTTAGGCTTTTCAGAGGAAGATGCTAAGGGAAGTGGTGAAGTGAGAACTAGCGTTTCCTCCCCCAATCTTGTCAGCCTTGGGATTTCAACATGGGCCGCGTAAGAGGTGGCTGCTTAAATGGAAGCATCATCTCGATTCAGACAGCACATCTCGCTGAGGCACTAGTTCCTATGCAGGTAGGTCGAACATGCCAGATGCAGCAGCCTGGGTTCAGTGTGGTTTTTTTAAAGCAGTCATACCATTGCAGGCTTTTTATTTTGGGGACGCCCCATGTTTGTTCTGCAAGCTGAGAGATTGCACAGATCAGGGACAGTCAGGAATGGAAGGAGCAGAAAAAATGAGCGCGCTATCCAGGGCCCTAAATTTCTCTCATCCACCATCCACGCTGTTCTCGAGCTGACCTCCAGCCCACGTGCTGCAGAGCTGAGCTTCACCAGAGATACTTCTCCTTACTCGCTTTGCTTACACAGCTGGTTTTTAAGTATGCTCTTGAAAAACATACATTCAGTACAAATATTATCCCTATACATCCTCCCCCTGTTATTTCTTGCGTGCAGGATCAGCAGTTTGCAGCGTGTACCTCGAATCCCATAAGATGCTAGAACTACCCTGAGAAACTTCACCTTAAANCAAAAGACCCAAACAAAAAACCAAAAAACTTCTGCTGGGCCAGCTAAGAGGAAAATGCAAATGGTGACTGAAAGGTACAGTGTCCCTGGGATGGGCAGTGTTCAGCCAGGTTGTGAAAAGGCAGCGGATCCTGAGAGCGGTTTCGGTCCATGGGGAGAAATGGCAACGTGTGAGATGGCTGGCTTTGTGCAGCTCATTATGTTCCCGTTGCTGATTTCCTAATGGATTCCTGTTGCTGAGAGAGACCAGGTTTGCTTTTACTAAAAACATAGGGGTGGGTTTTTTATTTTTCTTGTACTGAGGTATGTAACTTTAGATGGCTATCTCTGTGCCTGGTCACCTCTGAGATTTTTTTTTTTTTTTTTCCACTGACATTCACCTTGACAAGCTACAAAGAGGTAAAAACTACAGTGGCTTGCCATGTCTTGGCTAATGTCTTGCTTTGATATAAATCCTCAGGGTAAAAAAGCACCTTGTGCAGTGAAAGCAAAGGCTGAAGTAGCTTTCGTGAGGCAGGCTTAGTTCCCCCTGGAGGACTGACATCCCCATTTTTGAGGCTTAACTGCATGAAGTCTCCTGTGATAATTTCTTAGACAGCGAGGAAAAGCGGCTGGAGCCAGCCTCCAGCATTGAGGGGTATGAGCCCAGCAGGTCGGTGTAGTGTCTTGATAGGGCAACAAAGAGATCCAAGGACTCGAACAACTGTGATCCTGTCGGATGTGGTTAAAGTTTTTTTTTTCCATCCATTGCTAACACAGATTCCTCAGGTTGATCAATATTAAAACACTTCACTTAAAGGTGCGCTTCCTTTGCAACTTGTAATGATATTCTCATGATAAAGGAATGCTCTTGTGTTAAGTTTTTGTTGTTTTTGAGTGGAGGCTTTTAAGAGTCATCGGTCTGACACTGGGATGATGTTGTCAGCTTGGCCACACAGGGCTATTGCAAATACCCATCAGCAGTGTCTGCCTTTGTGCTAGCCTGGAGGGCTGCATCTGCAGCAGTAACCTGTTGTGTTAGGAGCTCCCCTCCTTTGCTCCGGATTGCAAGATCAACCAACGTCATGCTTCCTACCTGCATATTATCCCACGCAGAGGGGGACCTGGTTACGCCTGAGGCTGCCAACGTATCCCTTCGTTCTTCGCTTTGCCGGTGATATAATGTCACGACCCCCCAGCTCAGCTTGTAGCCCTGCGTGGGGTATTGATTTCTGTTTCACAAAAATGATAGCCTTCAAAGGATGGCTGGGCATAATGAGTTGGGCAGCTGCCAATAGCTCCATGTCACCAAAAGCCTATAACTCTCCATGTGTTAAAGCTTTCCTGCTCCTCAGTAGTTCAGATGGCTTTGTGTCTGTAAGTGCAGGCACAATTTCTCAGGTTCTTGGGGTGCGCCTACATCTTCTGAACCCTTTTTGAAGCTATTTCTGCATTTGATTTGACAGCCTAAAGCCCACAGAAGGGAAGAACGTAGCTGGTTTGTAGGCAGACAACCCCCACGTTTAACTTGGACAGCATAGCCGATATGTAAGCATAGCTTATAAACCCTAAGTAACAGCTGTTTTGAAAGCCCTCTGCAGTATTGATTTATATTTTTCTGCAGCATCAGCATCACTTTAAAGGAGAAGGGATTTTATAATGCAGTTGTAAATTATTCCTGTAAGTATCTTAAGTGCCTCATGGGAGTGCATGATCACTCAAGATGCTTTGTAATTTATTTCTTCTCATGTTTTCCAGCTATGCAATAAACCATTTGTAAATACCCAGGAATGAGGGTCCTTACAGATGGCACTGACATGCACCAGGCTTGCAGGAAAACCCTTGTATCATCTGCGGGAAGGCGAAAAGGAAGATAGAAATGGTAAGTCTAAAATTTTCCTGAACCTGTGTGGCAAGTGTATGCCACTGAAGCTCCTGAAAAGGCTATAAACACAGTAATTTTGCTTCCTGGATCCTCTTCCTGGGGTCCCACTGGAATCTCTCCTTGCTGTGTTGTGGCTCGTGCTCTGAAGTTAGCTGCTCTCCTGACCTAGTAAAAATCTAGGCAGGTGTTAGCTAAACTCGCTAAGAGGACTAAGCATCAGTGCTTACATCCCCCAATTTGTGCTAATATGTATCCTGGTGATGAAGTACAGGCAAAAGACTTAATGGTCCTGTTGCTCCCCTGAGAAGCAGAGGGTTTTGTGGAGAGCACTGTCTCTGCCAAGTACAACTGCTGCTACTGGGACTCGGCCACAGAGGCAGTGAAAAGCTCAGGTGTTTCTGTGCAAGTCTCGGTGAGCAATTCCTTTTCTTGAAGAGTGTAATTCTCTGTGGACGTAATCAGTTGTATTTCAAAACTATACAGCTTTACAGTTGGTGGTAAGAGTATGTTTGTCCAGGTCTAACCTTGGATGGCTTGGACAAACATAACTGGCATTAGCTTCAGCAGAGCCATGTTTTGACTCTCAGTAGTGTTGTTTTACCCTCTTTCTGTTTAGGTACTTGATGGGCTGTTTCATGTTGAGCTGGTAGCATCAGGTCATAAATGATGTCAAAAGTGACTGTCTCAAGTGTGAAGTTTCAGGTGTAACTCGGAGAAGACCTCAGTGACCAAATGTATGCAAAGGATGAAAAGCCTCAGTTGCTTCTTGCTGGTGAGGCAGTCTTATGTCATCCTAGATAATTTTTGAGAGTAAATAAATGGCTTTGTTTTCCATTATTTGAGAGAAGCCCAGCATGAAATTTGCTGGAAGAGTGCTCTGTTGACTTCTAAAATGAAAGGCACCTGAAGGGACTTTACTGTGTAAAGGTCTCGAAGCTCAGCAGCACTGTGTAACAGCTCACCAAGATACGGACCATCTGAGGCTTTCAATGAGCGCATCAGATATGCTGTTTTGTCTTCGGTCGTTTCTCTAAACTGCCACTTCGCTTTCCCAGTGCTCTTTATCATCTGTATAATGTAGCTTTTAACCATAATGACCTCGAAAACACTCGTAGCCACTTAATCTGGCTGTGTTCCTGTGTTAAAGTTCTGTGTTAATCTGTGTGGATTTGTTACGGGGATGTAAATGCTGGTGGAAATCTTATAAGGGCTTGTTTTTCTTGAGTGGGGAGGCCAAGAGATTGCTGTTCAGTAAGTAAACAAAGATAAATAATCTTTATTTCTGGCTTGATGTTGGGATTTCTAGCTAACCGCTCTTCCAGGTGCGCTTGCTGAATGCTAGCAAATTCTTGTAGGTAAGGCAGGGCATGGTGGTCCTTTGACANATTTGCTAATGCAAAACTGGTAGTGGTTGTCTTGCTCGCGGCATAAAGTAAATACCAGTCACGGCAGACCGTTGATCTCTGTAGCAAAGGAATTGTTCGTGGCATGTTGACCTGCCCTGAACTCCTGGGCAATCACAAAGCGTTATTGATAGTTACAGCACAAACGCAGTAAGCAGTACCTTTTGCTCTGTGCAAACATACTGTGCATGCTTGTGAGACCAATTATGAGTCCCAGTGAGTGAAATCCATTCTTGTTTTGCTTATGACCTCCCAGCATGTCCTCACTTGGACAAGAAGTTGTTCCGAAGCGACTGGTCGTGGGCTCCAGATGTTTGCCCCACTGTGGCTGGCTGTCCCTGCTAACCAAACACCTGTCTGTGCTAATAAATACTTCATACCCAAATCTTGAAGAATAAACCAAAATGCCTGCCTTGAAAAACCAGAAAGCCCCAAAAGCATGTGTACTGTCTGTTTCGCAAGACCAATCATCCTTGATGTGTGGGCCTCTTGCCTCGAACAATTAACTGCTCGGTGAAGATCTTGCAGACCTATTGGAAGTGCCTTTTGACCCTGCTTTCATCCATCTGGCCATTCATAGCTTGTTTGGGCGTACAGAGGATTTAGACCGACCAGCAGAAATTGCAGCTGGCCTGGTGGCTATCCTGGTGCTTGCAGCTCTGTCTCCTGGCTTCGTGTAATAATTCATAAATAACCTTCCCTTGCTTCTGGAGCCAGTTGTGGGTGTGTGCTGATTACACTGCTGTAGTTGACATCAGCATCTTAACTCTCATCATTGCAGCCTGGCTTAAAAAACAAATGTATCTTTTCTTTTTCACGTCGAGAATGTGATTAACTCCTCCTGTTTCTGCGCAAGAAACATAATGGGCCTGTGCAAGAAAAAAGTAATCCACTTGGAGCAGCTGCCTCCATTCTCCTCTGGCCGGACTGTGTTTCTCAAGATACAGGAGGGATGCCAATGAAGCAATGTCTCTCCTGGGGGACAGTTGGATGAATCATGTTAACGGAGCTCCAGCAGAACGCTTCACCCGCAAAGGGTGGGGAGTAGCAGTTGATCTAGACCAAGTGATGACTTAACCTTGCCTGAAAATTAAGATGTCGTTCCTTCAATTTTTTTTCCTGCTGGAAAACTGAAATATTTCCATGAAACTCAACAGGAAAACTTCAGTGGTTTTTTTGTTTTCTATCCAAAGCCCGCCTGTTGGAAGGCTCCCCACCAGCACTATTGGTGGGCCAGGGAATTTTCCAGGGCTAGCCTGAAGTTTCCATTAGGCAATGCAAGGCGTTGTTGGGGTTTTTGTTTGATTGTTTGGTTTTTGGTTTTTTTTTTTTTTTTTTTTTTTTTTGAGACAGCAAAGGAAAACAACTGCTGGTGAGAACTTTAGTACCTGATTTGTCCTTATAAAATTATCTGCAAAGTGAGAAGGCATTTTCCAGAGCTATCTGCAACTTGTTTTTAAAACTGAATTTCCTCTAATGCCATAAGTAGGAGTTAATAAACAGCTTCGCTGTTTGTTTCATTTTGGGTGCCTAATCGGTTCTCAGTTTGTTTCAGAAGAGACATGTTAAATTTATCCCATGACCCTGTAAATATAAACTTTCTTTCCAGTCCTTAAATAGCCACCCTCTCCTTTCAAACATTATTTTTTGTTCACCTTCCTGGCATCCAGTTTTAAGTAAACATTTTAAACTCAGAGGAGCGTGGTCCTCTGCTTTCGGCTCTCCTGATTTCCTTGAGGACGGCAAGGGCTCCCACCAATTTATGCTGATAGACTCGAAATCAGCTCCAAAATTCTTTCTGGCCTTTCGTTTGAAAGCTGTTCTGGTGGAGAACAACTTTTTGGCTTTTTAAAGAGTGGAAAGGAGCCTCGGGGAATCTGCTTTTTCTCTTTGACAAGTGCCAGTAGTATCATGCTTAGAAAACAATTACTTTTCTTTTCCTTTTCTGCCTCGTGAACTTGGTGCAGCTGAAAGGTGATGGAGCAGACCCTGGAAATGAAAGGTCCTGCAGAAGGAAGAGAGGATGGGCTACCCTGCCTGCGAAGGGTGGAGTGAGGTGGCTTCTTTAGCTCTCCCGTAAATCATATGTAACACCACCCATCAGATTCTGTGGATGACTTCAGACTGGCTTGGGGATGAAACAACACCAAGGGATGATATTTTGCTTGCATTTTTAAAGCTCTAGGCAGAGTCTCTGGTCCAAGTCTGGTTGGTAGCATGTCAGTGTGCACTGGGAAGGCTTGTAACTGAGCTCATAACTTTTTATGTTTTTAAGAGGGAATGCTTGGCTTTCACTGCTTCACTAGGGGTTTCTTCATATGCTTTGAAATGTGACTATCTGTGAGGTAGTACCGGGGTTTTTTCACCCCCTTCTCCTTAGTGACTTCCCTTCTTTGCATTTCTTGTCCTGCTTTCTCTGTTTCAGGCTTAATTACACCGGTCGGGAGAGATGGAGTTGACATGGCCACAGCTTTAAGTTGCAGACTGTTCGTTGCATTAAAAGAACAGCTTAACTCCCTCTCCATCAAACTTCTGATATTAAAATCAATAATTCTTCCCTTCCTCCAGTTAGTTTTATTGGTGCTATCTGTCATGCTGTGCAGAAAGGGCTCAGATACTTTGACTGCAGTGCATTTGATACCTGAGCAGAGAAGGGGCAGGTAATGGATAAAAACTGTGCAGGTCCCCTCCTCACGGTGACCTCTGCTGATGGGTGGAAAATCTCCAGGATTGGTTTTCCTCATGTTTTTGCTGTTGTAGATAGAACTGACTGTTAAAAAGGAGGGTTAAGTTGGTCCCACAAACATATGTCTCAGGGAAGATAGGGATTGAGAAGTAGAGCTACTGTGGTGATGGATATTTTTTGTGAAGGAAAGATGTGTCCATTAAAAAAATACTTGTGCTTCCATGCGTATAACCCCTAGTCCTGTCCTCAGCACAGCAATCCCCACTGCACTGCTGGTTAGATGAGAAGAGATCATCCTAGGGCTCCCTGAGATGACCAGTGGTTGGGCACCTACCTGTAAAGGCGCTGTAGGGAGACTGATCCGTGCCTTTCTTCTCTCATTCCTGATCTGGAGGAGAGACGTGTGCTGGGAATGTCTGTACTAGAAAGCTACTGTTAGATGGCATTGGTTGGCTGTGAATATTCATGTGCGACTTGTTTTTGGAGCAAAAGCCTGAGCAGGGCTGTGGTACTGCTAATTGCAATTGAAAGTGTTAATTTTCACACAATGGTAAAAGAAATCCCAATTTGCAAAGTTTTCACTTGAGTCAGGGGTGAAGTTCCTGACAGTTTTAAAGGGTGCAGATGTGAAATGCTGAGTTTGAATATTGAGTTCCTCTTAAAATACTTCATTTCATCTGAAAGATTCCCAGGCTCTCTCAGCGTGTTACTGTCTCAAACCCACCCCACCCCCCCACCCCCCCGAAAGGTTGGAGTCTCGACTTATTCAGCTTTCTATTGCAGCTTTGTTTAGTGGAGTTTATACACTCTTAGACCAAACATTATATAATCTGACCAGGAATCGTGCAATCACAGTAGGAGATGGGAAGAAGCAGCATAGTCTATTCTATAAACAAAGGGATCATCTACATTAGAGCACAAGTTGGTTAATAAAATGGGTTTTAGTGAAATAAAAAAAGAAATGTGTAGCTTTCCCTGGGGTGTGTTTAGAAATAGTTGCACTCAGATGGGGAATGTGGCGCTCGTGTCTTACAGGAGATGAAGTCAGTCTCTGTGGTAAGCAGCTACTCTGGTCAGACTTGTCTAGATTGAGGTCACTTTTATCTTGTCTGGGTTGATGTGTCTTTGGTGTGAAGCTCCTGCCCTGTCCATGTTGCCAGGGCTCCTGGGCACAGCCCCATGCATCTCTGCACTGCAATGAGCTGAGCTGCCCTGTGTCTTTCCTGGTGAAGCGCAGGAGCAGGTGTCTTGTCCCTTTCCTTGAGAGAAGGGGATGATGGAAGGGGACTGGAAAGATTAGAGGGGTTTGGCCAGATCCTTACTGCAAAATGGGGTGGATAATGAATGCCAGCAGAAGGACTAAACTGCATTTAATGTTTATCCTGAGATGAGCCAGCTGTTCTAGGTTGGAAACATGTGCAAGCTTGAGCTGGGGATAGCTCTGAGGACACTCATCAGGCACAATAAAAGGTGATGTTCAAGGACCACTAAATCTTGTTGCTATCCATGACTTGTTCTGGGGTTGTATGTGTTGGATCCTTGTAGGACGGCTTTGCACTCTTAAAGTGTTAAGTTTGGTAAAATTACCATATTACTGTGGTTTGATTGCTGGGTGGATAGAGGATCCTACTGAGCATTTGTTGGATAACCAGCAGCTCCAGCCACGTTGAGAAGCTGGAAAATTTATTGAGTGGGGTATATGTTTTAGGACCGGGCAAAGGGCTGATGAGTCAAACTGCTCCTTCTGGATATGAGCTCTGGGAAGGAGGAGAGTCAGGGGATTTTGTACTTTTTTCTGAGGATACAGTGCAGTGTGGGCAGGGAGCATCTCTCAGGATCCCTGCAGTACAGACCTGGGAAGTATCAGCTGGTTGAAACATTGCTTTGTCCAACAAACATTAAAAAAAAAAAGCTCCTGGAAGAGGAGAAAGGCTAGCTTCAGTGAAGTTAATGGCACAACTCCCCTTAGCATAAACAAGGAGCAGGATTTTGTCTTGGAGCTGCAGCGAGTACAACCGGCGTTTCTCCTGGACCATAAACTGAAAGTTGCTGAGAGTTATTTTGCACACGTGCACACAATAGTGCTCAGAGCCTGTCCGCTGAGATCTTTCCTTGGGGATCCATATAAAATGCCTCTCACAAAAGCTGCCCTGTGTGCAAGCAGAGGAACTCCATCTAGTGACGTTAAAAAAAAAAAAAAAAAAAAAAGCCCACAAAACCTTTCTCACACACATATAGTCATGTACCTCTTATCTTACTGCCAGTCTGTTGAAGTTATCAGCACAGCTAAACAGCACGCACTTACCATATGGGACACTAAAAATGCTGCCTGGGAAGCGCTTTCAGTCCCCGCTCTGAATTCTGCCAATGCAAAAAATGTCCCCTTTGTCATGGTGGTGAATGAATTTTCTTGTTCTTCTTTCTCCTTGGATTTACGTTAACCCTGGCTTTCAGACGAGTTTGATCTCCTCACTTTATTGTATTGCAAACAGTAGTCAATAGCTCTTCAGCTTGAGATTGCCGGGATTTATTTTCAGGTCAAGTCAACTCTCCTTGACCCAAGTCTGAACCAAAATACATTCCCAGAAGATTCCCCCACAGGATATCGCATCCAAAGACAGAGTGACATTGTAATGAGTTCAAGGTTTCAGCTCAGTACAACGGAGTCCCTGTTGGTGCGGGGAAGGCAACCAAGCCATCCTTCTTATTTCAGAGCGGGGTCCTCTCCTGGGGTAACTCTCAGCAGATTTTGTCATCTACCAGTCACTTCTCTTCATTAAACAATGTCATCGATTGCATTCCTGGTGTTTGTGGTCTGAAGGGAAGACGGTCTCAGCTCCTTATGTATGTGTTTGCATGGCTCTAACATGCATGTGTGGAATTTGTGTGCAGGCTTTGAGCAACTGATGAGATGATCGATGCGCGCTCTC
>WAAD01024200.1:0-33374 GCA_013389945.1 Fregata magnificens | reverse complement strand
GGGAGGCTGGAGCAGCGTGGCCGCCGCAGCCTCGCTCCCTCGGCCCGAGCTCCCCGTTGACCCACAGCCGCCCTCGGCTGCACGCCAGCCCCTCTCGGGATCGCATCTGGGGCGGGGGGAGCCGCCTCACACTCCACCTGGTTTTCCCGTGGCACACCTCGCTGTGGTGGAGGTTGGTGGCGTGCTGGGAGGGTCTGAGATTCTGGACTCACCTGCTTTGGGCCACTGCAGCATCCCGGCACCGAGCGCTGCTCACTTCTGGGTCTTCCTTTCCCCTGCATGCCTAGGTGTGATCCAGAGCTGCATGGGACACTTGGTTCCCCCCCTTTTTTTTTTTTTTTTTTCCTTCCAGCTCAGAGCTGCAGAAGAGATTTTAAACGTGCCGGGTTCAGTCTAGTAAAGCCCCTTGCAGGCACGGGTGTCCTCTTCTGGTGGCCAAATGGCCTGGAAGGGGCTGTGCTGCCAACCTCCCCATGCTGGAGAACCAGGCTGGTCCTTTGACATGGGAAGGATGAAGGTGTGTAGGTGACCAGACATCCTGGCTTTTCCTGTCATAGCTCATTTTCTCCTTCACTCGGGAGGGGCAAAGCCCAGTTTACCTGCACCGGAGGCAGGTCTGAGTGCAGGCAGGACCGGGCTGCAAGATGCTCTGGGTGGAAGAGGGGATGCTGAGAATTTCCCAAAGGTGTTGAGGGCTTGAACACTGCCGTGCCGTGCTAGGCTGCCCTCCTAGGCAGGGATGCTTGTGCCTGTTTACTTTTTCACAGCCTGTAGCAGGTCCTGGGTGGGAGGTGAGATGGGAAGGGTGCAGTCCTACAGGCTGTGTCAAGCATCAGGGACACCCCTGGTTGTCTGGAGCAGGATTTTGGGTGCACTTCCTTTCCTTCATGCCATAACTCCTGTGAACTAGCAGGGACTGGCCACAGTACACGTGCCTGCCAGGTGAAGGGGTGATGGCCTGCAAGAGCTTTGCAGTGCCGTGGATATAAAATGCAGTTCCAGCTGCCTTTGCAAGTTTTTAAGATATTGTGTTGTCTGCAGAGAGCGCTAAAGGTATTTTTTTAGGAGCACAGAGTGGCTTTAGTGAGTTTGTCTGGTGGATTCTCCCCACAACTCCCAGCTAATCTGGGTGGGAATCGGAGATCATGTTACAGCAGCTAATCCCAGACTATAGAGAAGCCAGTCTTCCAAGGCTGTAATCTCTGAATATAGCCACCCTCCCCAGCAGGGCTTTGAGCCTGGGAGGCCGTATTGGTTTCAGATTTTTATTACCGCACTGGGGATGTGAAAGTGTGCAGGCATGCGGGCAGCCCCGGACAGATGGATGCATGTGCCTGCAGCAGACCTGCTCTTGGAGTGGAGGCAGGCTGAGATTCGGGCTGAGCATCGTTTGTGTTCAGTAAGATCCCCAGAGTGGTTGTGAGTGAGCAGCTGGGATGGCATTGCCCTCGCCTAGGTGCTCTCCTAGGCTGGTGGCCATGGTGTCCCCAGCATTGGTGTGAGCCTCAGCTTCAAGGGCTTTCTGCTGTCTTGTTGCTGCTTGCCTGCTTGCCCTCGCTGCCTCTTTATCAGCACCCGTGATCTGACACCCCGCAGCCAGGTCTGAGTTTCTTCTGTTAGGGGATGCGCTGGAGGCTTGGCAGTGGGTGGTCACAGCCCTGTCCTGGAGATTGGCTTGAGCTGGGGTCTTGAGATGTGGAATGAGCCCACTGCCCTTGTTGGACCTCATGCCTTCCCAGAAGATGCCCAAGCCCACACATGCTACTTCTGTGGGGTGTTACGGGGGTAGCCTGGTGTTCTTCCTGCTCTGCTCACCTCGCTGTCCACAAATACCAGCAGGAGATGGGAGCCTGTGCCATGGGGCTGGGAGTTTTGTGGCTTTTAGGGAATTTGTTTTAGTTGCTGTGCGGTTTTGAGATACAGGAACTTGGGGATGGTGCTGCTTCTTCCCACACTTGAGAGGCCTTGAAGAGTGTTTGCGCTGGGGACGCAGCAGTAGTGGTGGGACCCTGGCTGAGGTCTAGCAGGAGACCCATCCCTCTCTTCCACTTGCAGCCCTGGGCTGAACTGAGCATCCTCGGGAGCTGCACCTGGGCAGTGCGCATCCCTGCTGCCTGCACCAACCGGGTAGTACAGGCAGCTTGAGGGTGGCCTGCGTCTCTGTGGGGGGCAGGATCAGCCTTTCTGCCCTGCATAGGCGTGGGTTAAATCACTCTCTGCTTTCCTGAGCTGGAGACAGGGGATCATCTATCCTAGGACAGAAAGCTGCCACTGTCTCGGCTCCCTCTTTAGCCAGCACTTTAGCAAAATCTGTGCTTAATTTAGTTTGAATCTCAACTCCATCTTTCAGCAGGTCGGCAGGATGAAAGCCTGGAGGGCTGTATAGGTTTGAAGCGATAGGCTAGATCTCCTTGCAGGGCCAATTTGGGCCCTGTTTGTGGAGAGATTTGATCTCCCCTGGATGCATGCATGGCCCCCCTCATGGTTAGTGCCACCAGCTTCCCCTCCACTGGGACAATAGTGCCTTGAGTCCTCCCTGGTAATCTCCCCCCTTATCTCTCTTCTCTTCCGTAGCCTGTATCCCTGGCAGGTGGGGAGGGTAGGAGGTTTGGGGAGAGCCAATTATGCAGACGGAGGAGCCAGAGGTGCTGTATCAACTGACGTCCCTTTTCGGGGAGCAGGGGTGAGGAGAGGATGCTTAGCACGGCAGCGTGTCCAAGCTCTTCCCTGCTCGCTGTTCCCTCCATGCTCCTGTAAGCCCCACCAAGGGGTCCTATGGTGGGGTCGAGGATGTTCAGAGATACAGGTGGCTGCAGGAGTTGTTTCCCCCTGTTACTCTCTCTGGCTGCTCGCTCATGCTGGCGTTGCCCCCAGGGCTGGGTCGGCATCAGGGAGTACCTCTCACTGCTGGGGCCGGGGGCATGGGGAAGAACAAGGTGGCCACTGTTTAGGATGCTAGAAGTGTCCACGGTGCGGACTACGGGTGGCCTGGCTGACCCAATGCTCTAGCTCAAGTGAAGCCATGGGGGAACAAGATGGGGTCCATCCCTTGGAAACCCACCTCTCCCTGTTTATTTTGTCATGCCCCAAGCCGGAGCCTGCGGACACGGGGCTCCAAAACTTGCTTGGCTGGAGCATGGCGGTCACGGGCCAAGGTGGCCGGCTGCTGCTGTGGGTGGTACTGTTGGCCCTGCGGGGTGGGAGGGTCCCAGCGGGGGAAGCAGCATTTTTATGCTGCCCCAAAAGCCCAACGGTAATTAGTAGCCTGGCTTCGGATTTTGCGTAAGCTGTGTGGGTCTGCTGGGGCCCTTCTTCTGCTGGTGAGGATGTTAACGAGGAGCCTCTTGCTTTGTCTGCTGCCTGCTGATGGAAGAAGGTGCTGAAGAGGCAAGAAAAGTAGATGTAGAAAAGCAAAAGGGTGGGGAGGAAGCAGCTGTTGCAGAGCCAGCTGTGATGGGGGAATGTTTTGTAAATCAAAGCGCTGTCCTAAAAAGAAAACTTAAGCCCAGCAGATCTACTCAGAGGTCAAGCTCTGACTTTTTTCTTTTCTTTTCTCAAAGCTATGTGATAATGGTTAAACGCAGAGGATGCTTTGTAAAACAGAATGGAAGGGAAGGGGCGAGGACGGAGCAGGATTTAAATTTAAAATTCGACGAGGATACAAAGCCCCTTAGTTCCCCATTTCTGCTTAATGCAGCTGGAGCTTGTGGTAAATGTTTTACGGTACTGTGTATCAGCCAGATCAATTCTACTGTGCTTGAGGGAGTGCAGATAAAATGGCTTAAAGATTCCCCTGCTGAAAGCGATAGTATCATCATTTATGCTGGAGAAGACAGATTTAGTCGCCTGACATTTATTTGGCCATGGTGTACTTCGTGGATTTCACACCCGGGGATGATAGCCAACCTGATGATGTCAGATGTGAGCTGCAAGGAAAAAAAAAAAAAAATTACACAAAAAGCTAGTGCTGTTCCTCTTTTGTTGACCAAATGAGTTTTGCTATGTGTCTAATTTGGTTGTTTTACTCCATGGATCTCTTTAATGAAAAGTGTCTTACAAGAGTAGGACATCACTAAAACAGCATAACCTGCATGTGCTTTATGGTATGAAGATAGCAACAGAAATATCTCTGTTAACTTAGGTCATTTCTTTTGATCCTATTTTGCCTGTAGGTCACTTGAACTCCAAACTGAGCGAACATGAGCGCACTTGATTTGACTTCCATCCTCGATTTTCTGGAAACAGCCAACTTGACAGAGATCAACTGGACGTGCAATAACGGTGACTGCATCACGGTTGATGCGACAACATGCCCTGGCACGCTCAACAAAAGTGCCCTGTTATACACCCTGTCCTTCTTCTACATTTTCATCTTTGTCATAGGGCTGGTGGCCAACTCAGTTGTGGTATGGGTCAATCTCCAAGCCAAAATGACTGGCTATGAAACCCACCTCTACATTTTTAATTTGGCTATTGCCGATCTGTGCGTCGTCATCACCCTTCCAGTGTGGGTTGTCTCCCTCGTCCAGCATAACCAGTGGCACATGGGAGAAATCACATGCAAGATAACTCACCTTATATTTTCCATCAACTTGTACGGCAGCATCTTCTTCCTGGCATGCATGAGTGTGGACCGCTACCTCTCAGTTGCCTATTTCACCAATTCCAGCAATCGCAAGAAGAAGATAATTCGTCGCTGCATCTGCATCTTAGTGTGGCTCCTTGCCTTCTCTGCGTCTCTCCCAGACACCTATTATCTCAAGACTGTCTCTTCCAACAACGAAACCTATTGCCGTCCTGTCTATCCAGAGGAGAGCTTCAAAGAGTGGTTGATTGGCATGGAGCTCATTTCCGTTGTGCTGGGCTTTCTTATCCCTTTTCCCATCATTGCTCTCTTTTATTTCCTCCTTGCGAAGACCATCTCTGCCTCCAGTGACCAAGAGAGGAAGAGCAATGGGAAGATCATTTTCTCCTACGTTGTCGTGTTTCTTGTCTGCTGGCTGCCCTACCATGTAGCAGTCCTGCTTGACATCTTCTATAGCCTCCATTTCATACCTTTCAGTTGTCAGATGGAGAACTTCTTGTATGCCACTCTTCACATAACTCAGTGTTTCTCTCTAGTCCATTGCTGCGTCAACCCCATCCTGTACAGCTTCATTAACCGCAACTACAGATACGAGCTCATGAAAGCCTTTATTTTCAAGTACTCTGCCAAAACTGGGCTCACTAAACTTATCGATGCTTCCAGAGTGTCGGAAGCAGAATACTCTGCTCTAGAGCAAAATGCAAAATGACTGCAACCCCATAAAGAAAACTCCTTGACTCTTTGATTCTCCCCCCCCGCCTTCGCCCTCTTCCCTGTGCTTGTTATGAACGGGGCACGAATTCCAGCCTACAAAAGAGAAATAGAAAACTGTAGTTTAAGAGTAGAATCAAGTGCAAAATGGAAGTGGTACCAAAATTCAGCCTTTTGGTGGTGTGTTTTGTTTGATCTCCTCCTACCCCAGTGTGGACTTCTCGACAACGCTATGCAAATGGAAATTACTTTCTAGCAGACAAAGCCATTGTGTACCATAGATAACATGCATTTCCAGGATAATCTTTTTCTTCTATGTGTAGATTCCCTCTTGTCTCCTTGTATATGTTATATATATAGTGTGTTGTATTTAAAAGCTCGAGACTTTATTTTCTGGCTCTTGGTGTACCTTATGTAATTGTATTTGAAAGTTAAATATATTTTTATCATGTATTTGAAGTATATTGCTGATGAGTGTATCCAGAGTGCTGTAGTCTGAGTGTTAGATTGCCATTTGGTTTAAACTATCATAGGGAAGAGGAAGCCGATAACTAGCGGTATGGAAATGGTCTCTTAGGTGCATCCTCCCTGGCTGGCACACTTTATCGACCGTAGCTTTATGTGGTGGTCATACCCACATGTCTGGAGCGTGAAGTGTATGTACTGTAACATAGTTACCATCATGTTAATATTAACAGCCTTGTAAGAGTTGTTAACTCCTACGCCCGTACTTCACAAAGCTGTATCCTTATGCACAGAATGAATGATCTTACTTCTGAGAGTTGTTTCTATTTGTAAGTTATTTTTGTAAAATAAAGATCTGGAAAAAAAAAAAATCTATGCCTACCAGTGGTTTGACTTGTCATCCTCTTCCTCCTTAGGAAAAAAAGCCAAAAAGACGAAATCCCAAAGCCACCTTCTCTCCTTTGTTTGGTGCAGGAGCAAACAGCTCTGTATTTTCCTGATGTTTGTTGATGGTGGGCAGAAACCATTGAATGGAGGAATGTGAGACGGCAGGGTGCATGGCGAGAGGGGAAGGGGTGGGAGGAGCAGGTCTGCGGAAGGCTGTGCTGTTTCGGAAGATAGAGCTGATGGATTTATAAGGTGAAAGCTGTTGGGAGTGATGACAGGCTGTGTCTGTAGCTTAGGAATAAACACATGGAAGGAAAATATGGAAGTACGCAGATGGAGCGGGTATTTGGACTAATCCAGGTTCAGTCCTCTGGTGTTTGCTTGCACTGGAATTTGGGGGTTAGCAGTCCTGACAGCATTAAATCCCTTTTTATCTTTTCTTCTCTTTGTTATGGCTTGTGTTGAATTTGCAATGCTATATTGCCAAAGCATAGGGCAGGATTCAGCCTCTGCGGGATGTGTGAAGTAGATCTTTAAGTCAGCGAATCGTGGTTGTCTTAGTCTCGGGACAAGGTAACTAATGTTAAATCAATGTCTCACAGCCATAGCTGACTTGCTGTTGCTGGCTTGCATGTTTTGCAACTCTGGCACAGTGCTAACTGCTTTGCTGTCAAGGCTACACTTAAATTCATATTAAATCAAAGAATGCTGCTATCCCTTTGAGATCCCAACAGCCAAACAATTTTGTAATGACTGTATTTTGTTTCTTTTTATATGTTGCATTACTGGCTTCTCAAAGATGATCCTATAAAAATAGATGTTTGCTAACTTTGCAAAGTCTACTGTCCCCTCTTTGTACTTGGTGTTTCTGAAAAAGCACTGGCCCATCCCAAATGGAGGAGCTTGATGCAGAGAAGGGCTGCCAGCATAACTGTAATAACGTCGCTACATAAGTATAGCCTTTTGTGCGGACACTTCTTATAAGAGATGTTTTTTTTTTCACATTCCTGTAAGCCTTTCTTAAGGTACTGCTGAGCTGCAAGAATGGTGCTCCCTTATGCTGATAGTTAAGATTGGAGGTGCTGTGTTAATACTGAGAAATTAACGTTCCTGATTTAGCTGGCTATTGCTTCCCATGCCCCAGCATCCGTATGTGTAGCTCTGTCCTCCCCAAAGGTGCTGGGTACGGCTCTGGCATCCCACTCCCATGTGCTGGGGTGTGCCTGCAGGGTATTTCTCAGTTTATAACAGCGTAAGTATTTCAGTTCAGGTCCTGTCTCGGGCAGTATGATGTTTTCATGCCATGCTGTAGCTGGTTTGGAGGTTTGACTTGGCAGAAGCTCACAACTTCTTTTTTTCTCTGCAGTTTGGTACTCGCAGCGTGGCCTCAGCTCTGGAGATCTGGGCAGTGCTGAGTGTTGGGGAGGTCCTGCAGCCCTGCTGCGTAGACTGGACCAATAAAGTCTCCGTCTCTAGGCCTCTTCCTTGGGGAGATGAATCGTGGTGGGACGATGCCTTTTCTAAAAGCGGGGTCAGACTGAGAGAGCAGGTAAAGGTTGGGACCACGACCCTCGCTGTCAACAGCTGTAGCATCACAAGCGCGGGTCCTTTCCAGCTCCTCAGATGGGGAGACCTGGGGCTCAGCACCCACCTTGTTTCTTTGGCTCTTGAAAGGGCAGATGGAGCTGACAGGCAGCATTCTCCCTTGCCAGCAGCACTGGGGCTTGGGAAGGGGGCACGAGTTCCTCTATGGGGATCGGCACTACTTTTGTGGAGGTGGGCAGCCCTGAGGTGGCTGTGACTCTTTGAGAAGAGTGGTAGTGGACAAATGATGGGAAATTAGTGGAGAGCAGAACATTGCAGAGGGATAGAAGGATAGAGTTTGTCTGTCATTATTGCATATTTTTCATTAGGACTTGTTTTCGTGCAGAAAATTCTCAAAAATCAAACTTTGGCAGAGGTATAATAGGAAAAAACTTATGTATATGTTCTAGGCGGCTTTCCTCATGGCTGTGTGTGACACAGTACCCCAGCTGGTATCTGCACTGAGACCAAAAAAGTGGGTTTGGACCCCTTGGAGTCTGATATGAGGGGAATTTATCAGCGGATAACAGGTGGGTGAAAATACGTGTCCTCAGGTAGATGTGGCTGTGGCTTACAGTGATTTACATGATGGCTGCTGTCACCTTGTTTGGCCAAATGTCCTGACCCTGGAGCTAGGGGTGTTAAGAAGGCTCCCTGCTTCTTCCTGCTGCAGGGCTGTGTGGCTTTGGGGTAGGACTGGTGGGCTGGCTGCCCATGCCTGGGGATCTCCCTTGTTCCTCTGACAGCTACAGATGTACATAAGCATTCAGGTCTTACCTTTGCAAGGAGGTCAAATTCGCTATGTAAAGGCCTCAGTGGAAAAATGAGTAAAAATCAAACATAACCCATGCTGAAGCAAGTCCTCCTGCTTAACTCTTGGACTTTATGGCTGAAAGCATCCCAGCGCTGTCAGACTCCACGTGCCTTGGAGGCAGGCACTGAGCAAATAAAAATACATCTGCTCTGTGAGAAAGGATTTTTTTTTTTTTTTTTCTAGTATAGAAAGTGTAGTCCTGCTTTATTGTTGCTTAAACACAGATTTCCTTTTATGAGCCATAAACGATATTCAGGTGCAGCACAGTGACTTTAAATCGGCTCCTCTGGCAACCATCTAGATAATGTATTGTAAGAAACGCCTAACTGGCCTGTTTCTCCTTTGACTAATTCATCGTTTCAATGCTGCTGACTTCAGATACTAGCCTTTCATGAGTTCATTGAGCATAAAAGCCATTTAAAGTTCCTAAGAAGCAAGAAATAACTCAGCTGTGAGCAATACTTAAGCACGTGGTGGCGGCAGCGCTGCCAAAGCCAGCTCTTAATCTGTTTCAGAGAGCTTCTTGATGAGAAGAGTTGGGCTGGTACTTTGAGAAGTGGGGCTCAGCCTCTGTGATGGGGTGTGGGGCTGAGCGGGGCATGATGCAATGCGGATGGGTTTTGGGGGGAACTGATGTGTACGGAGCCTAGGGTTTGCTTTTAGCCTCTCCGCTCCATTATGGTGTGTGGCTGAAGAGCATCTGAGCTGGAGTCTGCTCTGATTTACACCCCGGATTTACAATAGGATAATGCTACTGATTTAAGGGGAGCTATCCAGGATTTATAGAGCTTTTTATAAGTAGGATGAGGAATTTTAGCCATAATCCTGTGCAAATGTATGGGTGTGAGTGCAGATGTGCGCATCTGCATCGCTAACGCAATGTAATACCTTATGTACGGCAGTCACGCAAAGGCATAATAATAGTAAAACGACAGATAATAACGATGTGAGTTTGCTTTTGCAAAAGTACTTGCATTACAGGGTTATAATACGATTCAAACCAGACTCACAAAGATCTTGTGATGCATAATCCAGCAGTAACCCTAAAGCATGTGGCTGACTCTTCTAACACCCACTGTCGCGAGAAAAATCAGTCTCTTTCCATTTTGGTAGCTGCTGTTTGAAAACAGTTCACTTTTTTCTTACAGGTTTTGATCTATTTGACTTTCTGGGATCATGTAGAATACGTGCAAGACCTTAGCTAAAGGTCTCTATCCTGGAAACATTATAACTTTGTATTACCAAATAGATACCGACATCCCAGTGATGCTGTGAATCCAGGCAGACCGCTCAATCCTGTGGCTAAAATATTGAGTAGGATGCTCTTCATCACTGGAGTAAGAGCATCAGAACAAGGCTATTCTGGTTATTTACCTTACCAAGCAGATGTATATCTTTACAAGAAAGTGCTGGGAAACCAGCCAGACTCTCTGCAGATGCCAGTGGGCTTAGCTCTGATGCAAAGTATGAAATCAGTGCAACTCGACAGGTCCACTTCAGCAGAGGGTCTGGGCCGCTGCACGTCATACACTTCTTGACATCATCTGGTTTTAAGCCAACTCTGATGACGGATGTTTTTATCTCTCACCTCAAGGTGCAGGAGGGGGGAACCAAACCCCTATCATGTTTACTGTCTATTTCCAGACTAAAGAAAAAGAGTTAAATTACATTTTAACAGAACAATACCGACAACAGCAAAGGTCAGGAAACTTTTAAGTGAGGTTACCCTATCGATTGCAACAGTGAAAGGGTGGACATCAAATACTTTGCTGTGAAAGGCTGACAGAAGTAAATTCAGCATGATATATTGAAACCCAAGTCTCTTTCATATGTTGCAGAGCCTCTGACATAGCAGGTTTACTGTTCAAGCTGAGATATGTTGCCTTGCCAACATATATTCTGAGTTACCCAAGCAGATTTAATGTTTTTGCAGTAGTGACTTTTCCCTTTTTTTGGGGGGCACTTTCCTTTTTCTTTTCAAAAAATTGTTGCAGAAGATTTCAGACCTACCTAGGAAATGACCTTAATCAATTTAGTTCCACCGACGAGTATGAAAACTCAAATCTTTCTTTTTGCTTTCTCTAAACGTTGTCTTGCTTGCATTGAATAGGGTGACCGAGTCACAGCTTGATAGAAAAGTGCGTTTTGTTTGTTGTTGGTTTTTGTTTTTTTTTTTTAATTCATCCAAGTGGCAGCTCTGTTTTGTCCAGAAGGATTGACGTGACTGACAACTGTTTTGAATTTCTAAGCTCCAAGGTCTCAAAATGCATGAAAAGCGAATGACGCAGACACAAAAATGTAAATCTTTGGAAAACAAGCACTAACTATGCACAAAAAATAACAATTCTGTAAAAGGGTGACAGACGCTGCATTCATTCTTTCCCCCCCTCGCCTTTTTCTTTTCAATAAGTTAGTGTTTCTGGGCCACCTACAGGCACGCTTATGTCTTCTGCAGCGGGGAATCAGGATGCACAATAAGCCAAAGTCACGGTCGTCGTGCATCCGGGTGCATCTGTCTGCATCTCGGGGTTATGGCTCCTATCACCACCAGCTCACCGGGATCTATTCCCATCAGCTCCATATCGATCGGGGCAATGCCGTGGGTCTTAGTTGGATGGGCACGTGACACTTGAATGTTCTTGTTATTTAGGGCCTGGGTTGCAGGAGTCCAAAGAGAGTGAAACCATCGAGACAGGCTGTCCAAACAGCCGGAGGCAGCGCCTGACCCACGGAGTTCATGTCCCAACCCTATTGAAGGTGGGTAAAGTGGGTTTCAAGATGGGGGAGCCCTGCTGGTCCCAGCACTTGCCTGACATGCACAGGTTGGTGGGGGGTCCCAGACTGGGACTAAGGCGTCCCCTGGACTGTCCCCAAACAGGTTCTGCTGCAGGCTGCTTCAGTTTAGGTCTGTGGGTGCTTTTTCCAGAGAGCAGAAGGTGTGAGAGGGAAGGAAAGTCAGATTTCTGGTATCCCGACCAGCGAGCTGGCATCTCCCTTCCTCCAGGCACCTCATCACAACCTCACTGTCACTCGCTGTCCTGGATAATGACTAGGACAAAGTGGATTTGCGCAGCTCGGGATTATCCATGGCAGCCATGTGAACCTCCTCTGGAGGGCATTTTAATCATTTTTGTCTCCTTTTGTCAAGGACTGGTAAAATATCTGAGACCACGCTACCTGAATGCAGGACGTGACTTCATGAAGCAGCCCATGAGCCGTCTGCAGCATGGCCATTCTCCCTCCGGGCTCTCTTTTTTCCAGGTGGCCTCACGCTAAAACCAGTGCAGGATGAAAGGTATGGGAATCCTGTGCTGTGTGCAGGATGCAGAGCCCTTGAAGACGTGGTCCAGAGCTCTTGTCTCTAACCCAGCCAACTTGTTTCAATGGCTGGCTTGAATTTCAAGGTTGCCCTGTTGCTTTGATGGGAGGCGGGGGTGGCAGTTTTGTAAAGAAGAGTGGTGATGGAGAGAAAGTTTTTCTTCTCATTTCCCGTCCCGTCTGGCCCGGTGAATGCGGTGTTTTTGGTTGAGGGGTTTAAAGGAGCAAGGGAGGCAGTCAGTCGGAAACACCGATTCTGCAAGCTCCCAAGAGCCACCGGCTGCTGCTTCCTCTTGGTTCAGCTCGACCGGTTCATCATGGGCCCGAGGTGACTGCTTTAATGGGAAGTTGGCTGGCGGAAGAGAATCTATACCTTCTCTTTGCAGTGAATCAATAAAAAGCTGGAGGGTTTTGGATTCCTCCTTCCAGGAGAGAATAGCCCTCATTGTGAGTCTGGAGAATAAAATAGTAAAGAGTGAGAGAGGGAGGGTCTTCCCCGTGCACGCTCCAACTCTCTTGGCTGAGAGGCAGCTTTGCTCTGCACATCTTGGCCACGTTTGATTTTGGCATTACTTGAGGCTTTCTAAAGCTTGCTTGGGAGTTGTGTTTTTCTGGTGGAGGCAAACGCCAGGCATTGTTTATTCAATCTAATTATGGGATGAAGGGTGATGGAGCCTAGGAGATCCCTGGGAAAGGATGAAAAGTGGGCGTTTAGCAAGAAAAGCATCAGCAGCCCCATAGCTTGCTATCACGAGCTGTTCTCTGGGCACCATCTCAGCTCTGCCTGTCAGCCCCATCACTCCTCTGCACCCAGTGATCTCTTGGTCCTGCTTCTGTAAAAGTTGCTTCAGGATGAAAGCCTACATTTCAGGTTGGAAACTCTCCAACAGGTGAACATCCTGAGTGTCTGAGAGGGGTGACTGCTTGGCTCAGCCTCTGAAAGTCTGGATGTAAACCTGAAGTGCATTAAACCTTCTCCAGAGGAAAGCTTTGTGAGGTTTCCAGTTTTTGCTGCTTCCAGTCAGCCTGGAATCCAAAACTGCAAAGGCCTGCGAAAATGATTAATAAAGAAAAAAAAACAGACCCCGAGAGAGGTTCAGCTCCATGTCTCCTCTGAAATTGTAGGCTTGCAGAAGTCTCACGCTTTACTCTGGTAAGTTTGGTCTTGTAAAGCTGAAAACTCATTCTTCAAACTGGATTCAACCCCGGGTGCTGTTTGTATAAGGGTTAAGAGCATCTCCAGGTATAAATTGCCAGTGTCCATCAGCATCAGTGGGTTATACTCCTTTACGTGGCTGGAAAGTCTGGTCCAGGTAGTTTGGTGGAAGTAAATGGGATTTACTTGCATGGGTGGGTAAGTGCTTCTGTACACTGTGCCTTCTCCCTGCAATTTGCTGTTGTTCTTGATGGCAACCTCTTTTCTCTTATGTCAGTGAGAAAGTCCCAGACAACTCTTGGCCTGCATTTCTTCGTACGAGGCTTCTTGATTCCCCTCTGCTCTGCGAGATCAGCAGCTTGTTGCCTGCGGTGTGCATTGGACCTGGGAGGTGTTTGGGCAAGGGGGAGGGTGTTTCCCGCTTGAGCCATCTGCGTTGTGTGTAAAGAAAGTCTATGCAGGCAAAGACGGCTTTGGAGACGGTATAGCCCCAAAGATGAATTGTTGTCATGCAGAACATAAAAGGAAGCAAATGCTTGGGATTATGAGTCAAGTTTCGGTGATGATTTAGCGTTGGCTGGAAAGCAGCCCTGGCTTGAAGGGTCCTTCTCTTTGGCCATGCATCTTCTGATCTGCTTCCACGTGTTGAGTGTTATTCCAATGCAGAGATGGCTCCCGTGAATAATGAGACATCCTGTACATCAGCAGCTTATCGTCTCTGTCAAGGGATGCCCACTCCTGAGTTACAGGTGGTGCTCCTGTGCTTATGGCTGATATCTAGGGCAAGAAATCTTGGCCTGGCTGAAGCCAATGGGATGCCATTGACAAATGGGAGCTGATTTCTGCTCAGCTAGTCCTGACTTGTAAGATCAGACCCTGGGGCCTTCAAGGGGTTCCCTGTGACCTCTTGTAATCTTCAGCTGTTCAGAAAGTTGGGGCATCTGGCAAAGGTACAGCAAGCTCTCTTGAGGCTTGTTGTGTGGTTGGCATAAAGAGGTCTCAGTCTGACGTACTAGGGTAGCAGTAATCATTAATAAGAAGAATTGTATGGTTATCCATAAAAGAGACTGCTACCACTTACTGAAATTGGCTTCTTTATACTATTTGTACTATATATACACACACACATGCTATACTATGTATATATACTAATATCGAGCTAGTCCTGGGGATGGAGAACATGGCAACATACAGCACCAGAAATACTGCTTGGGATCTCACAAATCCTTTCTGCTTTCCTTGGGTGAGTGACCAACCACTTGCACTTTACAAGGCATTGGATTACGTCCATGTCGCTTAGGAGCTAAAACTATTTCAACTTGCACGGTGATGGAAAAGGGAACTTTCAATGAACTGCAAGTCATCAGATTTGCGTTACACAAATAGTACCTTCCTGCAGGGAGTCGTTGTTAGCTGATTTAATCACCTTCCCCACTTCCATTGACAGCTGAAGTTATGCATTAGAGGAAGATAGCAGGGGAGACAGGTTCAAAATAAGACTCCGAGGTAACCCATCATCCCATGCCTCATAGGAGAAGAAGGCTGGAGACAACTGATGGGGGAAGAGCAAAGCCGTTGACTTTCCAGGACCTGTGGTTCACAGGTAAGGAGGGGTTTTTTGCCCTTTGCTGCTGTACGATGTAAGTTAAACTGCCATCTTAACTTAACCAGAAACACGTTCAGTTCTGATTTTGAGTCAGCTGAGGTGTTGTTCAAGCTTTTTTTGTAGTGCACAGCCTCTCTTTGGTTGCTCTTGTTGTTCATTTGCAGGGGGTGAAGATGGGAGTGTGCGTTTGGGAGAGCCAAGGAGTCCACACTGAAGTGGTAGGGTTTTGCACCATTCTTAGCAGTAGCATCTGCTTGGTGACCAGCACTGTATTTATCAGGATAGATAAAACTCATCCAAGGTGTTTTGCTGGATTGGCTTGACTATACTCTTCCTCTGCCTCATGTGGTCTTCTTCACCTCCTCCTGCAAACCTAGGACTGATTCGTGCCCTGCGTTTCCATCGATCCCAGGGGCCTTATCTCTGCCTTGCAGCTGGGAGCCGGACTCTGTCGTATCTCTGGTGCTTGCAGGCACAGCTCCACACAAGCCGGCACCTGAAATCCTAATAGCAGGGCTGGTAGTGAGCACCAAGTTCTCCACTCACCTTTTCCCTTCCCCTTGCAGGTCCTTTCCAGTTGACGGTCATTTTTCTGGGCCCCTTCATGAACATGCACAAGTGATGATGCTTTGTAAAAGTCATTTTGTAGCCGTACCGCCGCGGGAACAAGAGCGACATCTGTTTCAAGCCAGCTCCCTCCCTTATGCACTGATGGTCTTGCTGCCTGCAGCGCTCCCACCTCTTGTTAGATTAGCCGATAGATTGGGGAAAAAAACTGGACAAGCCGTTCTTCAGGCAAAAAGCATATCTGATTTTTCCGAGTTGTATCAGCGCTGGTTTTTCCAATGGTATCTGTGCGTCACATATAGCCAGCTGATAAAAGACATGCACTGTGGTCCCCGTGCTGTCAGACATTGTGAGACATTGCAGGAGTTATATGCCTGTTATTGGCAGCAACCTGTAATGTGGTAGAGTCCAATTCTTACACGCCTCTGTCTGAAAGCCCCTTGGTAGATGATCCCTGCTTGGATGGGCGCTTCCCATCCATACTCCGTTATTCAGTTGCTTACAAAGATGCAAGGGTCTCCTTTCTTGGTAGAAAGCACTCCCAGAAGCGGATTCCCCAGGCAGCTCCTGAGAGCCAGGGTTGCATGCAGCCCCCTTCCAATCCAAATTTGACAGACTGAACTGGCTTGTTATGAAACTCCTTCGAGATAATACCGTAGCTATTTGAAGTCTCTTTTGTTTTATAGTGTAATCCACTTACTTTCCGCCCCCTCCCAGCTGCAACAGCAGCCAGTTGTTTCTGTGCAAGTCTAATATGGATTAGTAATATATCATGGGGTAAAATCATAGGTTTTTCTCTAGTGCTAGACATTTGGAAGCATCTGGTTAGATACAGAAGTACCCAACATGGATAAATCATGTTTAAAAAGCTTGTAAGTTTTTTTTAACTGCTTTTGGTTTTTTTTATTTTTTATGTGCTTCCACCTCCTGGGGCATCTCCCCAAGCTGGCTGTGGAGGAGTGACTGTCGGTGAAAGCCCAGCCCAGTGGATGCTCTGCTGGAAAGACAAGAAAGTAGTGGAAATACTCTGAATTCAGTTTTATACCTCATTTACTAGGGATTGCCTTTAAAAGCTAATTCTTCAGCTAAAGTGGGTTTCCTTTTACTCTTTTGGCAAAGGAAACATTTTGCACAGGGCTTTTCTCAGAGCATCTGTTCCCTTCATTTAAAAACTGGCTTTTTTAAGCTATGCATTGTAAGTATGTGCTTATATAGTAATTCTCTGCTCCTTCTTATAACAGGACGCCCTTCTCAGTTGCACATACCTTTGCCTGTTGGGACTGGAGTTTTCCACCTGAGGTGTCTGCCTTGGAGTGAGTTCTTCTGGGGAAATACCAGCTCAGAGTGAAACAGTCATTTCTGAGAGTAAGACTGTGAAAAACCAAATAATTTAGTCCACGTTGAGGCAAGCCTGGCTCTCTCTTGTGGAAAAGGCAAGGGGAAAAGAAGAAACGACATATTAAAGCTTTACAGTTAATTCCCTGAATATGCCTGTACATGGACCGTGTTTTATCTTACCAATGTCTTCCTCTGCACCCAGGAATACGGGGCAGAACTGTCATTATGTTTGTGTTTGTGCAAGCCTGAGGGCTTTGGCCTGAAAGAGGTGGATGGCCTGTTGTTGGGGGGAACTTGATCTCCGTTTGGTGGCTTCCAGTAGGATGAAAAGAAGCAGTGAACTGGCTGGAAACATGACCAGTTTGTTGCAGTTCATGCTTTTATCATGTTTGAGACCATTTTTTTCTTTTTTTAAAGACCATATCACAAAATGGAAGAAGTTATATGGTTTCCATAACATGTAAAAGCCTGGATGAGCTAATAACACTGGGGTGTGCCTGGGGCAGTCCGTCATCCTAAAACCACTGGGGACGTAAAGCTGCCCACTAGGATGGACGGAGCTGGCTTCGTTCAGGCAGCAGGACCTGCAGCGGTCCGGGAGGCAGCCTGTATTGCTGGCAAGGAGCAGCACCAGTGAAGAACTGGTGTGGCTAGTGGGAAGGAGCATCCAGGCAAAACCCAGCCACGCTTCTCTCCTTTTGCATTTGGAGAAGATGCCAAAGGGGCAGTGGCCATGGGACACATCCCTCGAGGAGCTGTGTCACCCTGTCACCCTGCGAATGGGTGCAAGCTGGAATCACGCACTGTTTTTCCCAGCCTCCAATAGCAGCGATGGGGGGGGGCAAACAGCCTGGGGTGCGGTGAGCTGGCTGACTGCTATCCGAAAAAGGCAACCATGGCATTTTTCTCTCCAGGGTAGCCCTGAAAGTGAAGATATTAAAAGCTTTTTTTAAAAAAAAAAAAAAAAAAAAAATCATGTTTACATGAGCTGGAGCCCTGGCCCATTGTCTGTTGGCTGACGGGCAATTAAACTCTCCCAACAGGTTGTGTGTCTGTACATGATAAGATAGGAGGGCGCGAGTGGGGTATTATTGATAGTTTGTGGATGCACCGTGTCCTGGGGATTTACGCGGGGGAATGATGCAAGGGGACATCTCCCCTGGAACACCCTTTGTGTTCAATTCACAACCAATTTGCTTCGAACAAATGAAGACGTGCGTAATCTGCATGAAAAAAGCTTGCAGGGGGACAGGGGCTCGGCAGACTTCAGCTTCGAGTTCCGATCTGATACCGTACGTGTGCGTAGGGTAACTGGGTGGGCTGGGAAAGGCCTTCTTGGCGGCAGCCCAGCTTCCAGGGAGAGCGTGAGAGGCAGCTGACTCCCAGAGCAGGTTTGGTAGCTGAGGGCTGAAAACTTGCTGGATTAGTGGGTCCTGCAAGCACGCTTGCTAGGGAGAATTTGTCTGAGCTGATTTCTGCAGGGCTTGATCTCAGAATTTATATATCTTGAAGCAAAGAACAGCCAAAGCCTGCAAAAGACATTGTTATCACTAATCATAAAAAGCAAAATTGAGCTTCTGCAATGCTGACCTTCCTGGGACAAAGGCAGGAGTGGTGTTTTGGTCATGCAGAGGATGTGGGGCAAGGAGGAAATTCCTGAAGTTTGTAGGCATACGTGTAGAAAGGCAAAGAAAATGCCTGAGCTCGTAGAGGCACTACAGTGAGAGACTTTTTCAGCAGTGACGTGAGGCTGTGTACATAGCACCTGAGCCATGTGCTTAAATTGGGATGTGTGCACGCCCTCGCCAGCTAGGAGGATGCTGCCGCCTCTCTTCGTTGTGCACTTCGCTTTGGTGGGATGAGTTTGTGTGCTGAGCTGCCCGCAGTGCCTCACAGCGTGGGTGGATTACATTAGTCTTAGGGAGAGAGGTTTGGCTTTTCCTGCCTTAGGGATGGTGATGGAGGGGACCAAGCCGGGGAGGAGGATGAGGGGAAGTCGGAGAGTCTTGCTACCTTTGAGAGGAGATTGACAGAGGACGGGAGCTCTGGCCACTCTCCCCAGCTTTTGCTATTCTATCCCTTTCCATCACAGCACTGACTGGGTGCTGATGCTGGCAGGAGAGGTTGGTACCACAGCTGTGGTTGCCTCTGGCAACCTGTTGCCCTTGGCAACATCCTCTCCTGCCTGTATGCTTGTGCCCTTCTAACCTGAGTTCCGTGTTGTAGCAGAGTAAAAGGAAAGTGTTCTGCTGGGGTTCCTTTACTTCTGTTTGAGCTGACCTTTCCCAGTTCTCTCATCTCTTAATTTCCATCCCCTGGAAATCCTTCCATGCAAGGTCATTACTCAGCAGAGTATTTAGCCCAAGTAGATTAGGGAAAGGCAGGAAGAGCTTCTGATTGTGCTGTATCTGTAGCATAGGTGTTAAAGATGTATTTGTGAGCCAGTCAGAGAAGAATGCTGAGGAAATCCTGTTTGGGTTAATCTTGTTTAATTTTATAATAAAAAACAGATGGCTGGCCATCTGGTGCTTCTTGCAATCAAATATCTCACAATTAACAGTAATTTACTTGCCCTGAGACTTCCATGATCTTTATGTGCATGTTTTTTTCCCTTCAACCTGAATATGTGTGGTCCCTTCCTAGAGCAGTGCTGAGCATAAGCCTAGCCCTGGACCTGCCTGGAGAAACTCATGGACGAGAGCGGTGCAGGGCACCCAGGAGGCATCTGCTTTCCTTCTGGACCTTCCACTTCACACCCCCAAAAAAAGAGGCAGGCAGCATATCTTCTGCTTTTCAGACCCTGGAGGAGCCACGTTCAGGGTAAGCTAAGTGAATCTCAGTACATATGTATCGTTGCAAGACGTGTAAGACTGCACTTAAGGGGAATATACCAATTAGACTACATTTTCCACTAGGCTGTGGGATTTCTTCAGAGCTCAAAATGATTATAGCTAAAGTGGGTTTTCTCTGGCAGTTTAAATTACTGAATGTAATTAAATAAGATGCAGGCGATCCTCTGCACTAGGAAAGCTTTCTGAGGGAATTAGCAGCAAAATGGGATGCAGACTAAAACCCACGGGCCAGATACGCCGTTCTTCTGTGCAGCCTTTCCTCCAGGAGATTGAGACCCCCAGGATTCATCCCACTTAAGCTGTTCAGTGGTAATGCAAGGTGTGATGGGCAGTTACCAGCTGCAGAACCAGACACTGCATCACTAGCTCATCTTGGTTGATCCCATGGATGAATTTGGACCTTTGTGACTTGCGGTATAATAGAGGTGCCTTCTATTTCTGATAACGCTAATGAATTTGCAGACAGGAGGCAGAAGCATCCTGCCTTTCAGGGTAATGGGAGCCATATCTGTTTGATAACACTGGATTTTTAGGTGGTGCTGGTGCTGCTGAAAATGGTATTTCTTCTTCCGAAACACTAGTCTGCTGGTTCGGTTACATTATTTCCAGAGGTGACATTGGCAGTGGAGACTGGCCTCTTCAATAACTTCACGTCTCTTTTGAATATGTCCTTCCCCAACCACCTCTGTAGTTTAATAGCACCAATAGTGAACATGAATAAATGAATTCCAGATGAGAGACTTGCCTGCCAGTAGGTAAGAGCTCTCTCAGCCATTCTTATGTGATTGCTAACTGTTTACTATCCTAATATTTTTTTGCTAGCAGATGAAGAAAAATAATTGAGCTCTTCCCCTTCTCCTCCACAAAATCACTGGCTTCATATGCACTCAGTGTTCTGGTGCTAAGCTTCATCAGGGAATCAGGTCATGAAACTAAAAGATATATTCAGATAGCAGGGTAAGTTAGACTGCTGCTATGCTCCATCCTCCAAGTGGTTTATTTAAATAGAGAGGAGCCTTCTGAAGGGCAAGAGCTCATTTTAACAGGGCTCCCAAAGGGGACTTCGGGCCATTGGTGGGATCTGCAGAGCTAGCAGGTATAGGGTTTCACACTGCCCCAGCTGCCAAATGATCAGATCTCGGATGTGCAGCTCAGGAGTGGATCTGACATCCATCCAGAGCAGCTCACCATCCAGTCTAGATAACTGCAGTTAGAAAAGCAAAGTGATTAGTGGAATGGCATGAACAACGCAGCTCAATAAAATGGTTGCTGTTATTAGAGCAGTGGAAAAATGCTGTGTATGACGATCTGGGACCTGTCTGCATGACCCTTTCTAGGTGAGCCCTGTTCAGCTCAACGCAGACCATATTTTGGAACCTCCCCACCCTGTTTCCCCCTTTTCTTTTTCCCTTTTTCCTGGTGGGACCAGGGCAAACTCTTTTGTTGTTCAATACTTACTTTTTCCCCCCAGTGCAGCCTGTGTCTATGGTATCTTTTTCAGAAGAAGGATAGGAATGGACGATCCAACGATTAGGACCTGTATCCGGCAGGTAACACCTCAGCAGGCGCTGTCCTTTTCCTGGGGTGTGCCACTTCAGGATGTCACTAACGACGCGATCATGAGCTTTGGTCCAAATTCTGCTCCAGTTCAGGTTTGCCCACTCTCTCGGTTATTTATGTGGAGTGGACAGAGGCCCTGAGGCTCTCTGGGTGGGATTGCTCTCACCTGAACATTTTCCATCCTTGTTCCTGCTGCTGGCATGGCACAAGCCCACACCGCCAGTGGAGCTTGGCTCCATCTGCTTGCTGTGCATGCTGCCCAAGGGATGTGCTCTTCACCTTGCCCCTTGGACACTTGGAGTCATTGACACTGCAGGGCTCATCACCCCATTGCTGCTGCTCACCAGGCTGGGAGAAAGCCTGAATGCCCAGCAGACCTCTGATGCTGCTTTGAAGGGACTGTGCTATCCCTGCTAGGCAGAGGAAAGTTAAGAGGCACTGGGGACAAATAAAGGATGATGAATCAGCCATGCCAGGAAGTAAACCTTGTTCCTTAGGAGAGCTGGATCTTGCCAGCACAATAGCTAGATTACGAAGCCATTTCCTCCAATTACCTTCTCTGTCAAATCTCTGTGTCGTCTGGCACTAGGAAAGCTTGGATCCAAATTCATTGTGAATTGGGGCGATGACACCAGAGATTTCTAAATTAATATCCTGCCAAGAGGAATTGAGCTTGGTTTTTCTAATCATGTCAGTTCTGATTCCTTCGCTTGTCAGAGAAAACTTTGGCTTGCCATCTGGTTTCAAGGGCATGGGTTAGGGAAATTGTAGGTTGCTCAGCCCAGCACCTTGAGCTTGCTGTGCAGTGGCTGCAGGGAGCTTTGTGTCAAAAAAAAAAAAAAAAAGGCTTTGTGGGCCCTTCTTGGTGCCTGGCAAAGAGCAAAGGGGGACACCAGGGGCACAGGGTGCTGGTGAGAAGGAAAGAGAGGGCATGACCTCTTCCTTGAAACAGTGCGAATGTGCACAGGTTGTGCACAGCAGAGTGGACTGGGATGAATTACTGCCATCTTCACGTCTTCCCGGTAGAAAGTCATTAGCTGTTCTGGATGCATTTAAAGACCATGGTGTGTTTGCTCCACAGGCTGGATTAGATGTGTTGAACTGAATGTCAAAGGACTCCTTTGCATTGCAAAACCCATGGATCATAAAATTTCCAGGAAAAGAGCAGCGCATTGACCAGCTACTGTGCTCTAATGCCACCTATTTAGGGTTTGGTGGCCAAGTTACCCAAAATACATGTTTTTACAGGCTGGGATGACTCTGGGACAGTGGTCTCCACAGCTGATGATGGGAATGCTGCAGACCCAGAAGGTAACCTGCGGTGGGGTTGGTGTGAGTTGGGAGGGTCTGCGTGTCCTTGTCCTGTGGCAGGCAGACTGGGAGAGTCTTCAAAAAGGGGGGGCGCAGGTCGTAGGGGAGGACCATGCTGCGGCAGGGGACAGCTTGGTGCCTGGCCTGTCTCCTTCTCTGGGAGCAGATTTGGGGTGCTGGTGAGCCATCCGGCTCCATCGCCAGAGCACACTGGGAAGAGGCAGAGCCGGGGATGCAAAGTAATGTAGACCTCAAGTGCTGACCACGCTGTTGCAAAGGGGGCTGGTGCATGTGCTTGGGGGAGAGAAGCCCCCAAAGAAGTAGTCCTATAGGAGCCGCCAACTTGAACAATGCGCTCTGCAGTAAAGGGCTTTTTAGGAAGGTGAGGCTGATCACCGTGTGGGTGTGACGGTTTATGTCCCTCCTGTTAGCTCTTCTGAGAGGGAGAATGAGCCTCATGAGGTGCACTGGAGCTGAGCTCCCTTGGCTGCTGGGGATGCACGGCTCCTTTGTCAGGGCATCAGACGTTACCAGTGGGCACCCAGCCAGCCGTCGCGTCTCTGCAAAGGCACCGTCAGCCCTGGGTGCCAGCATTCCCGCCCAGCCATTGGGAAGGGGGCATCTGCTTCCCCCAGGCATCCCTGCCATCAGCTGCAGCTGCCAGCATGGGGACCGTCCCCACGCCCAGGGTCATGTCCCTCCCTTCCTGGCCCCTTGCAGCTGCAGGCAAAGGGTCTCTGTGCATGCAGCATCTTGGGGCATGCAGCACTATCAGTGCCAACTGCCAGCCGGGCAGGAGGAGGCTGCCGCTGTGCCGGTGGGGAATTTGGAGAGGTTTCCAGACCTCTCCCCCATGAGTTGTTTGCACAAAACCATCTGCCTGCCCTGGGTACCGAGCTGGGGTCCGACACGACCGTGGCGGAGCTGGAAAGATGCAGCGATGGCCGACATCCCTCTTCCCTTAACATTAAACCAACGTCCTGCCTGTGGCTGCCTGCACTGCTCAACTCCTTACAAAAGCATGAAAAGATGGGCAGCCTCGTGCTCTCCAGACAAGCTGTAGAGGTGTTGGCGGTCAGTGCCAGGGAGTACGGGGGCTGCGTGACCAAGCACCCCATTTATCACTCCCCCACACACCCAGCAGCTGCGGCTCCTTATCTCTTCCCAGCACTGGTGTGGTCTGTGTCAAAGGCTGGAGCAGAAGAAATTGGTCTCTGTGTCATCTCCGCAGCCCTCTTCTCAGCTGGTGGGTCCTGCTCTGCCCGTCTCGCAGCGCTCCAGCTTGCTGGGTGCTGGTGCCCCCCTTGCTGTGCCTGGGTGCTGGGGTGTTTTCAGATGCTGTGCTGGGAAATGCTGCTTACAGCTCCTTCAACAAGGGGCTGCTGGGGGCTTTCTCAACCGCAGCTTTATAAATTCGAGCAGATGTGTTTTTGAAAACTTCAGCTCTGAGGCATGCTCTCTTTTTAAATGGTTTCGGTGGAAATTTGCACTTCAGTGGATGTGTGGAAAAATGGTGTTTTCAAAGTGCAAATGAAATGAAAACCAGCCTACCCTCTCCTCCCCCTCCCTGCCCCAGTGAAACGTTATTTGGAAAGTGGGGCCTCTGTTTTGAAATATCCGAAGCACAGAGACGTCCCTCTTTTTACTTCCTCCACTTTGCTGTTCCTTTCTTTGCTTCTATTTCCCTTATTTTCTTTACGTCTCAGGTCTGTCCCCAACCAACCCCCAGCTCCCCTTGTCACTCCTAGGGTGCAGGGTGTCATGAGAGGTCTGCTGAAGTGCGTTAAGTCCCNTTTTTTTGTAAAATATGCTCAGAACTGAAACTTTGTACTTTTTACATAAATTAGGCTTTATAATTTATGCCTGTTTCTCTGGGGCTGTGCCTGTGAGCCGGCCGCCTTGGGTCCTGCCCATGTGTAGGAAGGAAGGTGGATGGCTTCCCAGGAGCTGCTGATTTACCTGTGGATGGGGAGCCTGTTTGCACTGGTAGCTTGCTAAAATCCTCACATCCTGCTGCACATCCTTCCCTCTCTCATTGGGGAGATGATGCTGTGTGCTGTGGTCCCGTGCCTGCAGGGCGGATTTAACACAGAGGGGCTGTGCTGCATAAGCTTGTGTGTGTGTGTGTCAGCTTGGATATGGTGTCCTGAGCATCGTGCCTGAGAAACCTTTCTTAGTCAGACATTGTCCTCTTTGCTGGGGAAAGTCTGTGTATGGAGATAGCTGGTACTGGTGCCTAGCTCTTCTTCCAGCTCACTGCTGTGTGGCCATGCAAGAGGAATGGGCAAGACCTACAAGGAGGGATGCAGTGGGGTGATCGAGGCTGCAGTGGATGATGCAATGTCAGTGCTTTCATAGCTGTCTAGACAGAGATGCGAAGGGCATGCTGGATGCTGGCTGTGCATCATGGAGCCAGGCTGGTGGAGCTGAGATCGGAGGGATGCTGCCGGATGCGGGGGAGGATGGACCCAGCACTGCGGATCGGTAGCGATGAGACGCTGCGTCTGTGCATTGTACAAGGAGCTGCTCACGTGGTTTCAGTCAAGCCAAAATATTCTTTCAGAAAGAGAACGGACCAGATGTCTTATTATTGCTGCTCACAATGCTGTTCTCCGAGTACAACGATCCATCAGGGGGCTCGGCGCAGCCCTACAGAAAAGTCCCTGACACGTTTTTACAGCAGGGCCAGGTTCTCACCACTTGTGTGCATTTGTACCCCTTGACAAATAGCTGTTTGACTTCGGTTTTGTTCAAAGTCGCGGTGGTGTCAAGCACAGGGCTCCTATTCAAGTGCCCACCAACGGTGGTCCACAACTCACTGTTTCCTCTTCTTTTCTTGCTTTGTTTCCCCATGACAGTCACTTGGGAACTTTTTCTTTTTTTATCTCATAGGGTTTTTGAAATAAAATTTTAAAGGATTTATCTACAGCAAAACAGTGCCTCTAATAAGGACTGTAATAATGTCTTGGGAGTATATGGTGTGAGGAATTCCTATTTGCATTGATATGTTGCTGACATGACACATAATTGTTGGGTTTTTTGGGGTTTTTTTTCTGGTAATTTTTCCAACAAGTTGATTTATAGAATTGGCTGGCAAAGCCTTGCATACACTGAGAAATGCAGCTCTTTCTACAATGGACCAGCTCATCCTTAATGAATGGTTCCTCTTAAAGCTGGGACATGTGCTCCTAACTGCTCTGACCACCTTGGGCATGGAGGAGAATTAGTACCAGGTTATGAACTGTAGCGTTTGCCCTGCTGTATAAACCTGTATAGGTAAGGCGTTGACTTCAAACTGCTTTCCGTGTGCCCAAAGTTGCCTATGGAGAATGGACCCCAGATGTGTCATGGGCTGTACAAACACGTAGTGCAAGGATGTCCCAGCCTGCAGCAACTGGCAGTGCGAGCTCCCAGGGTGCTGGTAAAACCCATGCAGATCAGTCCATGCAGCCCTGGCTGCACAGTGCCAATATGATGTTTCTGTCTAGGTCTCCTGGTTATTAAAAGTTTGGTTTTATAAATGAGGAGTCCTTTGTGTTCTCCAGACTGTGACTTTCTGCTGTACTTCTCTAGCTGAAGTTCCACTTTGACTTCAGTGAGTATTTTGGGTGCCCAGAGAGCATTTTCCATCACTTGAGCCTGAAAGGGAAGAGGATTTATGGAATGGGGAGCATGAGGCACCAACTCAGCAAATACCAAAGCGTGTATGTAAGCATCTGCAGGTCGGAGATGTAAGTATGCAAGTGGTCTTGATCTTCTTAAGCCACTCCGTATTGCTGGGTCCAAAGGCTAAGCTGATAACATGCAACACAGTTTGCATATTGATGTTTTCAGATGTCTTGTCTAAGGAGAGCTTTCTCTCTGCTGTGGTCTTGTATCTTCTTCCAATCACTCTGTCTCAGCCTGTTTAATAGACTTACAGCTACTCAGCACCCTCAGCAGATGCTGAATGTCACATCGTCAGTGCAGTAGATTCATTATCTTCTTATGGTCTTAGTCCCCATTCTCTTACATTATAATGTACTGGCCAAAATTTGCCTGACCTATTATTGTTTCTCTCTCCTTCTGACCTGTTGATGTCCCCTAGCTATGGGTCATCATTATGGAGGTCTTTGGTGGCACTTCCTATGCTCTTACACTTTCTCTAGAGATTAGCTTTCACTTCAGCCTTCAAAGTCATCTCTCAACGCATTGGAAGCTTCTTTCTAGCCAGGTGAAGGCTGGGGGGGTCTTGTGGCAGATAATGCGAGCATCTTGATTGGTAATTGTAAAGTCAGGATCTGTAATTAATTTTTCTATAAAACTCTCAACCTCAAGGTGAGCCTTTTTCCATCTATTAATTAGCACAGGGAAGGGGACGCTCTTGTCTAGAGGCAGAAGACAAAAACGGGAGCAGGGAGGAAAGAAAATTGGCTCCTTTCTTTGAATGATAAACATTGTTCCCTTCATGCCTTAAATAAAATGAGAGTTTGGCTAAAACCAGTGAAGTTTTAACTCTCGGAAACGTAGACTTAAAAAGGATTGGAGAAAATATTCCTGGAATAGGCACCAGAGACCCCATCCAGCAGATTCCTCTCGTTCCAAGGCAAGCTCAGCGATACCTGTGTGATTCTTTGTAAATGTTTAACCTGTTTCTGGGACTGTTGAAATGTTCTTTTTTGCAAATGCAAGGCTCAGGAGTGCACACAATCGCTTGGGTTCTCGTGTTAACTCCTGTGAGCTGTGGCTTTGGGAAAAGCACCAAATATTGCAGGAGCTGTTAACACTTCATTATTTGCATCTTTTTTTTTTTTTTTTTTTAATAGCAACTTGGAAGTAGTTTAAAAATCCTTCCGTGGAAGGCTCTGTCAGAGAATAGATTTTTTTCACAAATCTTCATGCGGAATTGATTATACAGTTCTACGTACTGGAGCCCTCTGTGGAAGGAGAACTTGATGTACCTCCATATAAATCTACAGGCAGTAGGACTTGTTCTGCCAGATTCAAAGGAAAGAGAAGAGTCCCCAAGAGATGAGAGTAATATCTAACAAAAGCAGATAGTGTCTGACAAATGTTATTGAGGATTCACAGCCTGCTGAGCTGGAGAGCGTGGCAATATGTCCCTGTAGTAGGTGGCAAGGATACCTGCTTACGGACCATGCAGCTTTGCCAAAGAAGAAATGCAGATTAAAGAAAAGTTGAAGTGTTTTTTGGTTGGCTGGACTAACTAAAAAAACCCAATAATCAAAAGCTATTTCAGTTGACCCTATTGAAGGCTTTTGGGGGACACTTGGGAGAAAAGTTAAAAATGCGTTTGATTCAATATCTTTTGTTTGCCCTGAAGTGAAGAACTAAGTTTTTTAAGACTAACATATAAAAAAAAAAAACCAACCCACAACAGGGTTTTTTTTTATAGGTAGAAAGTAGCCCATAGCTGTATTTGGTGTGACTGTAATCTATTGCTAAGCACAGCCTGGGGTGGTAGACTAACAGCAGCTCATAGAAACGTTGTCTCTACAAGTGATGGCAAACTGACTTTTCACCTTCCAATCTGGGCTGATGGCTACCTCTTGAAGACCCTTGTGGCGATTAAGGGATGCACTGTGATTATATTTCCAAGCCTCTGATACTCATTTATCCCACTAGAGAGCTAATGGGAGAGAGCAGTGTTGTAATATTGTGAACCACTTTGGAGACATTTAAGTGTAAGTGCGTTAAGACATGATTTATATTCACCACTGAGCCTTGAAATTTCTTCTAGGTGATCCCAGCATGCTTGTATATCTTGGCTCTGCAAGTTACAGGGACGTTGAGAGATAGCTGAGCTATCGTGGGTGGTTCTAAATTGTGGGGTTCCTTGAGGCAGGCAGCTTCCCTGATGGGTGTGATTTTTTTGTTTTGTTTTGGTTTGGTTTGGTTTTGTTTTGTTTTGTTCATTGTACAATTCCTTGGCATAATGCCTTTCACCTTGTCTCCAAATAATTGTTTTTTTTCCTCTTCGTTCCACTTGGTGACTCAGGTTGAAGGCATCTTATTCAGCGCAGTATGTTTCTTGGTGGTTTTTCTGCTTTTCCAGATGTGTTTTTGAGCTCTAGGGCAAAAACTGGAATGGAGACAAGTGTTATGAGTGACTTTGGTGCTCAGCTCTAGCTCTCCCAGAAGGTGGAAAGTGACAAGGTTTCGATGTAGTATGGAGGACCCTCACTTTCCATCCGATTACAGTTGATGGCTGCACCCCTTTGGAGCTGGGCCAGGTGGCAGGTAACCATTGAGCTGTTTTATTCTCTAGCAGCGCCAGCAAGCATTTCAGATGAAACCACCACCAAAGCAGTGGCTTCAGTGTAGTCTCTGCAAGATGCAGTGATTCAGCACAGATCCTCTCTAGAGGCAGCCTCATGAAATGAGGGTCCAAAGTCCAAAACTGGAAACTGCCCAGGCCTCCCTACTCACCTCCCAGCTGATGCTGTGAGTACCTCTACTCAACCTGGTTGATCTTAGAGTCTGTAGGGTGGCTTAAGGTTCTACCTCTGCATTGGTCTCAACAACCTGGAGTCTATCAACTGACTGAGGCTGATCAGGACAGAGAAATCGGGTACCTGCATGTCTCAGTTTGAACGCCCAGCTTCCCCAGTATAAGCTCATGGGATGAGACCTCCTGGTAAATCCAGCTGTGGCTCCATCCATGGGCCATGGAGCTGCAGGACACGATGTGCCCTCACTCTCTCCCTGTAAGGACTTGTGTTGAAACACGTGCCCAAGGGAACAGGCAACCTGGGCCACTTGCCTTTTGTTCCCCAGTCTGAAAGATCCTCACCACAGCTCCACGCCTGAAACTAGGCTACTGTGCAGAAAAAGGTGGTGAGACTAATGGGCAAGGAAAGCAACCAGCACTTCCTCCTCCCGCCGTCTGGAGCACTTGCCTCTCCCTGGGCACTACAAGGGGGCTGCCCTCTGGGTCACGATTCCCCTTTGGAGACCCCAGCACCATCCATGTCTCCCTACAACTAACGTCCAGGATCAAGCCACACAGATTTCCAGCTTGGACTCTCCGCAGCCAAAGCAAACCAAACTCTTAAATACTTCTGAACTCTTGAAAGACCTTCAGATACTCTGATGATGAGCCCAGAAATACTTGGGTTATTAGCTGCTAATAACCGTGGAGGTATGCCAGTGCTGGGAACAGCTCATGCTGTCATCACAACACAGGGAAAAAAGGCTGGCTGAACAGTTGAACGCCTTCATGTAGATGTTTCTCAAGAGCCTAGGCTGATGTGCTCAAAAGGGGGGGTTTAGATACAGGGCTCTCTTGGAGCTTCTACTAATTTCTGATCCAGCTCTTGAAATCCTGGCCTATATACAAGTCAAGCTGGCTATATTCAGCTTATTCTTTCCTATATAGTAGGCAGTGCCTTACTCTGAAGTGAGAAGGAGTGTGCCTCTGGTATGCTGAGACTATAGATTTCTGATGATATCTTGTGAAAATGTTTCTGACTGGGGTTCTGGCCTCTTGCTTCCTGGGATACGTGTTTCACTTTGCACTGACTTGCAGTGAAAAACATGCAATGGCAGTTTGAAGAATTGTGCTTTCCACCCTGCTACCTAGGCAGATCTTCGGGGTTTTTTTATTTTTTTCTCCCCAGGCTAAGGTTTTTAACTGAATTCCTACTGGTAGAGTTTCCTCCCTTTCGTGTTGTGCAAGGACCTGGCAGTGGGGTCAGGATTTGTAATCCGCAGATGGCCTGAAGTCTTGTGATCCAAAGCACCAGGAAGTAAGTTGGAAATGGGCAGGGGGAATTTCTGTATATGTCAGAGGGAGCAGCGTCTGATGTGGAAGCACATCTGCTTTTGTCTAAACTGAAGTCCATGCAGCCGCACCCCTTCATATTGGAATAATAACGTTAATTACACCTGACTGGGTATTTCCCAACTTTGATATGCAGTGATTTTTGCAAATTGAAATTTCCAGCTGAAAGTGCATTGAAAGGCTGGAGAGGTTTTGCAAAATCATGTCTGTTAAAAAAACCAAACCAAAACAAAACAAACCCCCAAAATCCCCTTTTAGCACACACCTAACGTGATTTTGCCACGTTTTCCCCTAAGTGACATGCCCAAGGTCCCACAAGACGTCTGTGGCAGAGCAAGGAGCAGGAGCACTGCTTTTCTTTTCCTCAGACCCGCATCTGGCGTTACGGGATCACTTGTTCCAGCTGGGAGCGACCTCAGCCAGAGCTTGGCTTTGCCGAAGCAGGGTTAGTGTGTCCTCACCATCAGTCCTTCCACCGACAGAAATGGAGGAGGGGGGGAAATGCAGCCGAGATCATGTAAAGTGATCATTACAGGAAAAAGAGGCTGAAACCACATCCATTTCTGCTTCTTGTCTGTGACTTTTCAGCTGTCTGTGAGTAACTGGATGACTGCTGGGAATAGCAGGAACCTGACTGTCATCTCTGCTGTTCTCTGTCAAGACGAGGCAGCTCTGAAAGAAATTAGAAATACATTTTTTCATCTTGTTGCCATAAGAGCTTATGTAAGTTCCTCCTCTGTGCTCTGACTCCTGACTATCGGTGAGGTGGTTGCCATCTCGCTGCTCGTCTGGCATTTCATTACAGTACAGCTTCATATAGGTGGGAAGAAGCTTCTTTAGGTGACACTTCTGTAACAGCCTTAAGAGAACTAAAACGTTAAGAAGTCTGAAGGGCTTCTTGGACTGATCAGCATTTCTAGCTCATGTTACCAAACACACTGTACCCTCTCCCCTCATCTGAGGCTAGACAAGGCTTAATGGGCTATGCAAATAGCGAGGTCTTTGTATGCTGCAACATATCTATAGCACCAGACACTGATTCATGTGCTAAGTTGGTACCGACGGCTGCTATAATTTGTGTATTACATCATTACCATAGTTCTTGCTTGTTGCTTAACCATAGAGAGCGCTTTAGGCATTGCATGCATTCTGATTATAACTGCTACAGATGTTCATAACCTACAAAACTGACCTTTTTGCAACTCTTTGACCTTTAGCACATGAATAGCAATGCAATCTTGGCAGCACCTTGCTTTTCTTAGCACTTTGGATGTCATAAAATTACAGAGCGTCCCAGGCATCTCAAGAAAATGTCTGTCTTAATTTATTTCAGCCTTGAGAATATTCTTAGGCTGTTTTGCTAATCAATGCTTCAAAGGATTTGCATGAAACCTTGTCCCCCCCCTCCCACCGCCTCTAGACCTTGGCTTGGTGAAGGATGCTTGTCCAATATTCAACTGTCCTGAGCCTTGAGTTGAATCAATGTTCCTTATCTTTCTGTGGATGATGATAATGACTTTGCAGACCATGTACTCCTAATGTTTCTCACATGAAAAAAAAAAGTTACTGAAGTCTGGAGAGAGTCTCCTTAATGTTTCTATTTATAAGCCCAAATGAATATGGGCCCTGAGAAGATCATCACCTGCTGCTGCTTCTCCCAGCTCCAGCCTGTGTGTTCCTTGTCAGTCTTTGGCTTTCCTTCCACTTTCTAGAGAAGTTTCGTGCTGCCCTGAAGGTCCTCGGATCCTATGTTTTGCCTGTCACAGGTTCTCCTTGGAAAGTGTTTGTGCACTGCAAATAGTTTAGCAAATAGTTGCTTAAAGCAAGACCCATGTGGCCACCCTGACATCTCTGCTGCTCCCAGATAGGAGCTAGTTTTCTCGCGGGAGTTGTCTTCTCAGTGGTGCTATGGGTCACAGCATGAAAAAACCAAGCCAAACAGCTCTGTCTTGAAGACCTACTGTTGACTGGGAACCTGGCCAGAGATAAACCAGTACCCAGCCTGCATCCCACACCTTGGCTCAGGACAGGAGCCATATTGGTATAGGTAGAAGCCTCCCGTCACCCTGTGGTCGGTGAACCTCCAGACATCGGAAGCTGAAGTACCTCCAAGCTGAATGACTTGATCTTAAGTCAAGCCTGCAAAACTGGGTTCATTCTCCTTAGGTGCTTTCCCCTGCTGCCAGAAAAGCTTTGGGACTGTCTGCCGCTTGATTGTATCTCAAATTCTTCTCAATCCTCCCCTCTATGTGTGACCCTGACTGGTCACCAAACAAAGGGTGATTCAGACTTTTTTTGTCTCAACCTACAGTCTTGAGGGCTTAACCAAAACCTTTCAGGCAAGGTCAAGGACAAAGATTTGAGGAAGGATTTTGCTGTGGAGGATCACGCTTTGGGTGCTATCTTGATTAAATTAAACTAAGCATTGTGCATGATGAACTCATGTAAAATGCATGCTCTCAACTTCCCTCAGTGCTTTATTAGGTGTTTTAATTGTTTTTACACCCTTTTATGCATGTTGTCTAGATGTGCTTAACATCAGGAACTTTGTCTTCCTTTGTACAATAGCTGGTGATGGGATTTGACTGGTGGGATCTTGGCACTGGTCTTCTGCTTTGGGAAATGCATCAGACCAGCCCCACAAATGGGCCAGAAGTTGATGACAGTGCTTTGCCCCAAGACTGCTGCAGTGGAGGAAGTCTAATCACAGACTTCAACAGGCTTTGGATCAAGTCTACAACAAAGCTGTTCTAAGACAACAGTGTAAACATACTGCTATTTCCTGCAAAATCAGCCTAGCTTCGAGCAGGAATCACAAGGTTTCTCATTCAGAGGGCTCTAATCAGTCCTCCTTCTGGCCTGGTAAGTGGGATCCAACCCATAAGCTCTATGATTACAGCAGATACCAAAGGGCTGAATGACTCCTTTCATTTATTTTAAGCATTGCTTCAAGTACAAGGCTGGTTAAAGTAGGGCTGGTGATGGAAGAGCAAAGAACTTATGCCTCTCCACATGAAATGTTACTTCAATTTCCAGCTACTTCCTACTCGGGGAAATATTGTTTGCAGATGGTGCAGTCACAACGCAGTTGTATGCAGCTCCATTATTATCGAGATGGATTTATTGCTGCAGAGAAATCTTTCTGCTGTCTCATTTCCCCTCTTCTTCCCCAAGGTTCAGTCTCCCCACCAATGTGTGGAATGGTTCTGCTCAAAATCCATGCAGTGGCAAGATGTTAAAACTCAACATCTGTAAGGTCCAGAGGAAGGCCACAAAAATGATCAGATGGATCGGACACCTCGCCTATGAAGAAAGGCTGAGAGAGTTGGGGTTATTC
>WAAD01024199.1:0-11228 GCA_013389945.1 Fregata magnificens | reverse complement strand
AAAAAAAAAAAAAATCTATTCTCTTTTCACATATATGTAATGTAGAAAGTCATCAGGCGCTATCTTTGCATCTATACAATGGTACAGTAGCAAAGGTCTGCTAAGGGTCAAGACATATGATTCTTAAGGTACCACCAGCAGGTAGTTAGTTTCCACCATGAATCACCACAGATGATGCATTTCCTGCAATGTTACCACTAAAAATCAGTTCCTATTCTAGTTCAGAGTGTTAGTTTTGCTTTGCCAGAATGGAGAAAGGGAACGCAGTATGGTTAAATTTGATGGATTATAAAGTAAATCCACACTATATATGTCTGCCAATGGAAGTGATTACACTGATATTTTATCCAAAATACTTCATTTAAATTAAACCTTGATATGCTGGTCCTACTCAAATTGCATATGAATTATCATAATAATTTTCAATTAAAATACTGTAAAACCAACTTACACTTAAAGTAATCTATTTTAACACATTTTTGCAGAAATGTCTTATAAGTTTAAATGTCAGAGTGCATTGAATGCCTTAGAAATAATTTGGACCTTATTTCAAGTGTGTTTTGAAGTATCATTGTTTATATTTTGTCTGGATTTGTGTGATAGTGTAGTGTTAATTCATACCTGATGACATCATTTTTCTTGAGAAGTAGAGTGCAATTAATTACTCTTATTTTGTTTCTCTTAATGTATTTTTAGTGCTATTAACTTTGCAGCAAATTTTGTGCTCATTTTTGTGACTGTGAAAAGTGGAATACTAGCTGGTGGCCAGCAGAGGAGAGCAGACTTCTCTCCAGTAACTACAAGATGAGAGGTGAATTGGTGGCATGTACAGCTGCAACCACCAAGGCAAATCAAAGCCAGGAATCAGTGGTCTTTTCTGTTTCTTTCCTAGTGTTCACTGGGATCTTCTTTTTTTCTCCCTGGCTGCAACTTGAACTGGCATGCTGGCTGTTGTAGGAAAGACCTGATGCATTTTACATGTAGGGCAATTAACTGCCACAGAGATTCATTATCTAGGCTGTTAAGTAATTTATGGCATTAGTACATAGATTTTCTCCACGGAGATCAGGGCCCATTGTGTTTCCCATTGTAAGAAAAGTAACAAGAACCAGTTCTGCCATGAATAATTTCTATATGGCTAAATTCTGTATAGACAATATAGATGAGCATATTTAGGGAAACACGGAAACCAAAAATAAGTTGCCCAATATCATTCAGCAAATCATCAGCAAACTTGACCTACATCTCCTGAGTTCCAATCCAGTGCATAACTGGTATCCTTCAAGGTTTGTATCTTTTTTTCTTGTATGCTTGTAATCTTTAATGTAACCTGTGCAAAAATCAGAGAAACAGGCATAACTGTACTTATTATTTAGCTAATTGGAAAAGATTCCACAAAGTTTGGTACTAACAATGTTGAAACACTGTACTAAACTACAACTAACTTTTGATTATTTGTGAGTTAATCTAACCTGTGACTTATGTAGGCCTTTCCTTCAGTTTGCTTGGCTGCAGTGGAATACCTGAAATTATGTAAAATTCTGCCTTCTATTATTCATACTTGTGCCTACTTTCTACAGTGATCTGATTACAAGTACTTTCTCGGGAGAATGCACTGTGTGTGTATTCTGTAGCCTGATTTACATATGTTTTGCTCTATCTGAATCATTTCCCAGTCCCCTGTCATATCCCTGAATAATCAAATGTTGACATTGGATAAAATCATTAGTTTTGTTCCATAAGGGAATTCCTGTTTACAGTCACAGAATAATGTATTTAAAGACCATTTCTTACAGTCATTGTAACTTGTAGTATTACTGCCTGATTACTGGTATTTCATATCAAGAAATTTGACAACTAGTTCTTGAATTTATGGAATTATGTTAATTAAAGAAGAAAGGCCAACAACATTCCTTGCTAACAACAAGAAAGCTTCTAGCATTGACTTCCCCAAACTGAATAATATACACAATTTTAGCATGTATGAATTCTGTCCTGCTTTTAGGAAGAACTGGCAATTTGGAACGACTGCATTTCAGGAAGTATGAAAGGACGAAACCACTTGAGAATGTTTGGTTTTGACTGTATGAATTTGCTATGCATTTGAATTTAAAAACTTCTCAACTGAAAGTTTCATCATTCAATTTGTCTAGATAGACAACAGCAATTGGAAAGAAAGGTCTTCTAATTAATTTTGTTTCTTGACTTGCAGGAAGGTAAGTCATATGAATCCTCTCTGTTCAACTGTTCTCAACAGGAGATGGTGAGAATCGTAATGAGAAAACTAGTTATTTTAAAATATTTGACATTTGAGTCCTCAAATTTCCTACCAAACTAAAAACTTACATCTATTAAGATTTTGCTTCCATAATTGGACTAATTGTCCACTGTCATATTTTGACCTAATCTCTTTCTTTCCCAGCACCACTGTGTTTGTAATTTCACCAATCAGGACACGTTCCCTGACTTAAGCTGTAACTGGACTTACTCAGTTTTGCTGGTAGGTCAGATAATTTGCTCATCTTTTCTACCTGGTCCTCAGGCAACATAAGGATGGAGTTGTCCCATAGACTACCTTCCTGAGTTTCTTCCACAGTGTAATATGTATATGTTCTACAAATACATAAATACAATAATGGAAACAACAAATACAGTCATTGAAACAATGTTTATTGACTTCATTTACAGGGGCTTTTAAAAATATGCTTTAATTAACAGTATCTGGAGCCAAAGGTTTACATTTCTTTAGCTTGATGATGACAATTCTTTACCTTTTCTCAGACAGGTCATGATACAATGGAATTATACAAGATGATGAATGTTGGCAGAACATGTCATTTTGATGTAGTGGGTCTGGTGCTCTGGCCCACAGCCGATGACACAGTATATGCCTGAAGGGTTATGTGTCTAGTATCTGTTGTGATTCATTTGTAGTCCAAATGCAGCCAATGAAAATAAACTGGAGACAGCAGTGTGCCACGCAGAAGCAGGACTGACCAATTTTTCACCTGTTAGCAGTGTTGGTATGAATGGTCCTCTTGTGAAGACCTGTAGGAGCCAGCAACACCACAATAAACCCCAGAGACTTTTGTAAAGCTCTACAGTGCAACCTGTTAGTCTTAAATTATGTTGTGCTGAATGGATCATTTCTGCAATTAGGTTTATATTGCAAAAAGTAGACATTAAATGAGGGAGGTGTAGCACTCTGTAGATGCAGACAGCTATTTTAAAAAATATCTTCAGTGAGGCTTAAATTAATGTTGACCTATGTGTCATCTTCCCTTCTCTGAGACAGACATTTCCCATGCTCTTTTACATAGTTTGAATACGCTCTCTGAATACGGAAGCCTAGCAGTCAATTAGAGCTTTGCCTTGAGTGACCTGCCCACTGTCTTTCAGAAAGAGTTTTCCATGAGAATTCATTATTAAATGATGATACAGTAATAGTGGTTTTTTTCTAATTGAGAAATAATCATAGGATGGATGGAAATAGCTGTTCCTGACATGAAGGACTAATGGACAATGAAAACTACTGTGTTCCTGAACAGGTTAATCAACAATGAACTTATTTGTCGTAGCCCTGCTCTCAGTAAGAAGTGACTGCTGAGAGACATACCGGTGCAAATCAGTGGGTACAACCCTTTTTTTTCCAATAGGAAACTCACTTTGTTATCAGTTTCAGTAGGTGAAACTGAGTTTACTTGACAGAGCAGAATTGTTGGACAACTATTGAAAAGGTCCACTAAATGCAAAGCACAACAGTAATAACTCAGCACTGTTCTGCTGAAATCACTATACATTGTGGAGCATTTTGAGTATCTGATCAGGCTACCTCTCTACAATTCCATTTGTTGAGACAAGAGACTTCCCACACTCACTAAATACTTATTATAAGGAGGGCAACCTTATTCTTTCCAGGAATGAGACTCCATTAGTCTTCTTCATGCATTTTCTAAACACTGTGGCATTTGCATTGGTGCATCTAGCACTGAGGTCACACACACTAGATCAGGATACATTGCACTAGAATCTGGGGATCAAGGAATTTCTGCAGGGGAGGAATTCTTGCAGCTTTTTCTTACCAATGTAACATAGAAAAACATGTAATATGGCTGCAATACAGAGCTAGAGCAGTGAGCAAATATCCAGCACACTGAGACTATCCTGATAAGTACTCAGGACTTTGTTGAAGCTGCCACTATAAAGGCATTTTGGAAGCTGACTGTGCCCTTTTGCAGGATGTCTGCAAATCAAAAGCAGTTTTCTTAGAGTTAGTAGTAGTGGAAAAAGATAATCTCCATATAAACCCAAGCTATGCCCAACCATTTTGGTATCCAAGCTTTAATTCTAATTTTAAATAAATTCTTAATCTAACCTTTTATCATCTTCTGTTTCAATTGCTTCATGTATTCCTGCCTTGTTCTTGTCGGCCTATGAAGAGAAGAAAGCCTACTTATATGTAGGGGAGAGATGAATTTCCTCAGGCTATTTTCCAAGATTTGTTCTTTGATTTTGTGTATTTCTCTGTAGCACTGTTCTTTTGTACACCTCAGAAAGATCTAGAGGATATTCTTAGTTGTTCAGCCGAACATCCTTGGCAACAAGCTGCATCTTTTGTTTAATGAAGAGGGGTTGCCCATCTTTTTTGAATGTGTTCTTGTTTCCCCTATGAGGTCTCATTCCTATTTCTCAAGACTGCACATTGCAAATGTTCACTGTTTACTGCTTCGAAGAGCCAAGCCCAATGCATTGCATTCAAATAAACTACAAAAAATATTGAAGGGTATCCTAAAACATGTTTCACCATAATCTGCAAAAGAAAACACAGTGAATTTTGGACTGAATCTCTGTAATCACCACTGTTGCACATCCTGCTTTTTTTCCTAAAGCAAATGATATATTTCCTCTTCACTAAAATGTGTTAATTGCTTGACAGTAATTATTCTACATGTTTGTTTCATTACCAAGTAAAATATTAAGGCTTAAATAACTTTAACTGTAGGGACTAACATCCTGTAGCTTTGACTCATTTGTATGTTTGTAAAAAGCCTTCAGATGTGTTGGGTGTTTTAATATTATTCTTTCATATTTGAGGAAGTTTTCTGCAATTTTTTTTCATTCAGTTTTAAAGGGAGGTGAAGATTATTACTGTGTGTCACTGGGATGAAGTAGATGGAGGAGGAGAGAAGAAGACTAGGAATCATGGTAAATGTTTTGAAATGTCATTTTTACATTTGAGAGTTCTGTTTAGATGAGAAAAGGCAACTGTATTTTTGTAACATATGGGAGAACATAATAGTAATTTGCATTCCTATACAGCTTTCCATCTGAGGCTCTGAAGTGCTTTATAAACATTAATGAACCAAATCGCTTAGCACCCAAACAAGGTAACGACTAAGATCCTCATCTTACAGATGCAAAAGCTATACAGAGAGACAGAGAAGCTAGCAATAGCTTACCTCTTTTACCCATGTACCGGAACTATGGTGAAACTTTTTGTTGAGTGAAACATCTCATATCATGGGTGAGAACAGCAAGTTCTTGAGAATTTCACTCCAAGCTGTAGAATCAAAGTCTCTTGACTCTTTGACTTGTATTTTAGCAATTACATCATCTTTCTTCTCAAAATGGAGATCTTGCATCTAAGAATATTCTTATAACTATTTACTTGTTTGAAAAAATAAGCTTTTCTATGTGTTCCTGCAGAGGAAATAAAATTTAGTTTCTATGAGTTTGAGTCACTTTCCAGTCCTGTTACTCACACCACAGTCATTTATTTAAAAAACAAAATCCAGAAGCAGAAATGTAGTGATATAAAGCTGTGTTTTGCCATCATTCCTAGCTGTTGTTGAAGCATCTGATTGCACAGATGTCCTAGCACTGCCACTAGCAAACTAAAAAAAAAAAAAAAGGACAAAAACTGGAGTGGTAGATGGGGGTGTGCAGATGCAGCTTTGCAGAAAAAGGACCTGGGGCTCCTGGTGGACACCAAGTTGAATACGAGCCAGCAGTGTGCCCTTGCCACAAAGAAGGCAAACAGCATCCTGGGCTGCATTATGAGTTTTGCCAGCAGGTCAAGGAAGGTGATCCTTCCCCTCTGCTCAGAACTGGTGAGGCCTCACCTGGAGTACTGTGTCCAGTTCTGGGCTCCTCAGTACAAGAAAGACATGGACATTCTGGAGAGAGGCCAACAAAGGGCCACAAAGGTGATGAAAGGACAGGAGCATCTCTACTATGAGGAAAGGCTGAGAGCTGGGACTGTTCAGCCTAGAGAAGGCTGAGAGGGGATCTCATCGATGTTTATAAATACCTGAAGGGAGGATGCAAAGAAGCTGGAGCCAGGTTCTTTTCAGTGTTGCCCAGTGACAGGACAAGAGGCAATGGGCACAAACTGAAACACAGGAGGTTCTGTCCGAACATCAGGAAACACTTTTTTTTTACCGTGAGGGTGATGGAGCACTGGCACAGGTTGCTCAGGGAGGTTGTGGAGTCTCTATCCTTGGAGCTATTCAGAAGCTGTCTGGACATGGTCCTGGTCAACCAGCTCTAGGTGGTCCTGCTTGAGCAGGGCAGTTGGACCAGATGACCTCCAGAAGTCCCTTCCAACCTCAACCATTCTGTGGTTCTGTGAATTTCTGTTATGAGCTTATAGATGATCTGCAAAACCCAGAAGTTTAGAACTGGTCTGCAAAACTCAGTTTTTAATCACTGCTGTGGGTGTCAGCATTTCCAGTTATAATCACAGAGTGTTCAATATACAATAGTCATGAAGGAATATGAGCCAGCCCTGCAGGCTGACATTACAAGAATTTTTTTTATCATGAAAATCCTAACTGCATAATTGCTCCTGTGTGATAGTCCTTCTAGACAGTACTGACTAGACACGGAATGACTTTTTTAGTTATTCAGTGGTAAAGGGGAATTGGTACAATGCTCCATTGAAACAAATGGATAAAATTCATATGAATCTTGAAATGTGCTATTTAAATAGGACTTCCTTGCAATACTCATTAAATCTGTCTTTTTTCCTTAGCTTGTTATATCCTAAAAAAACTTTCTGCAAAGGATACTAGGAATGTGAGAAAAAAAATCTACAAAAGGTAAAATCAAGAATTCTGGCACAATTTAGTCTTTTATTGCTGATAATGTATTTTTATGAAACCGAAAATAACCCACAAATAAAGGGGCGTGGAATTGGTAGCATTTCAGAGGGCTGAGAGAGAAAGATTGCCCATAACCTGCTAAAGCAACAACCACAATATGAATGCTTTTCTCCTAGTCAACTTTATTTACTAGATAGGGGAAGTATGGCAAAGTAAGCTGTATCTCTGTATTGAAGACAATATTTTCAATATATTAATAACAGCTTTTGTATTTATACTGCTTCCTTTTGTATTGCTTCAATGACTTCATTGGTTTTCTTCTTTTTTGTGTATTTCTTAGAATATCAGCAATGGCATTAGGGGCATTTGGAAACATTCAGCTTTAGTGATCCTGTAGAAATGTGCTCTCCACAGTGAGTGTTAGAATGTACACAGAGTGCAGGCTTCCTGTCTTCCAGCTGTGCTGCTTGGAAAGTGTCGTCCATCGGTACACATCACCCCCTGACTCTTTTTCTTGATGAATTGTATGTATTTGATCAGTCTCTATGTATACTTAGGATCAGAAGTTAGAAAATTCATGTCAGGTATTCTTTCATTCTTATTATTCAGTGAAACCATATATTTTACATGATGCATGAAACAGGCAAGTAAAATCTGATCTCTGGTTTCAATCTCTTATCTTGGAAATTCACAACTACTGCAGTATACTGCCTTTCTCATACACACACCTTTCGCTCCTCATTTGGCTGTACTTTGTCCAATCAAGCTCTTTATACCATCATTAATTTCAGATCTGTGTAGTAAAAATCTTTCTGTGTAATTCTTCTTTCTAAATGTTTGGGATGTTGTTTATTTGTTCACTTCTTACTTACAGTAGATATATTGCTGATTCAAAAGATGCTTATTTTGTTCTCTATTAGTTGGAAAGCTGCAGGTGTTCCAAAGTGCCATCAGATGGACTCAAAACCCTGCTAACAGTCATACTCACTAAAATGTCAGGGGTTTTATTCACAGAACTTAGGGACATAACTAAGTTTTCTTAGCACTCAGTGAGGCATGACATTTTAATTATGCCTTGTAGAAATGTAAGTTAGGTATACAAATGCTAACCCTCCAATTGTTTTGGATTTTATTTTACTTGCTAATAGTGACAGCAATCTCTTTTTAAGTGTTGGCTTAATACAAATTCCTGTTAGCTTGTTAGCCTATCCCTCAGGTGCAAATGTAATAATGTCTTTTAAACACATTCAGATTTTTGTTTTTCCTTTTTGATTCCAGACAGTGTCATTTGCTTCCTGACTGTTAGACTTTTTATTTAATATGCATTAGCCTGAAACATTCCATGAAAAATATGTTGAATGTGAATTTTAATATATTTCAGACACTTAATAGGTATTAACAGAGCAATAATACCTGCAGTAGCAGGCACAAACTGGATTTGTAGCTTTACAGCTTGTAAATTACAGCCAATGCACTGAGGGCAAACACCATTAAGAGAACATAATTTGAACATTAAAGAGATTGTGTTTGCAATCAGGACATCTGCCAAAACCATATCCAAAGATACAGAGGTCCTCTACCGCACTTCTTTTGCAGCATGCATTTATACAACCCCTGATGTCTTCATCTGTCTAATTGAGTTAAGTATTTTAAAGTACAGCCAGAAGGATAATTACTACAGGAATACCAGATACAAATACAACTTAAGTGGAGGTAATGTTTGTAAAATGTGGTCTGCCGACAGCCTTGGATATAGAACTCTCTGTCTACGTGAGCGGATGGAGGGATTCCTGTCCTATGTGGGGCCTCACAGAGAATCAAGAGAATTAGCTAGTTGCTTTGCTGCTCTGTTTTCAATCTCTGACCTGAAACTACATTGGCTTGAGTCAATTACTTATATAAGAACATCTTTGAACTCGGTGTTGCTTCAAGAAGAAAGTGGTCTTCCTAGCTGAAGCTTGAGTATGCCTGAAAATCAGAAGGGAGAATCATTTGTAGTTTATAATTTCCCAGGGATTCTGATAGTTTGTCTGTTTTGAGATTTCTGTTAAGTGAAGGAATCTAATCTTCCCAAGTCTTTCTCTGACGCCTGTATGAAATGATGTCATGTTCCCAACCCTGGTAACATCCCCAAACACTTAAGAAAAATCCCAAACCCAGGACCTAATGCTGTGTTGATAAAGAATTTTGAAAAATTATTCTGGTAAGAAGGGGTGAAACTTGAAATGCAAAGTTATCTGTCTGCATTGGACAATATGCCTAAAGTGATCAAGAACAGACAGATGCACAGACTTTTGCACAAGTAGAATTTTATATATGTTCAGTCCTTGGTTTGTCTGATGTAACTACCAAGAAGGGTCTGCTTTGCATCAGTTCTGATGGTAGATTTTGATATATGGTATCTATTAGTGGGGAACAATTTCTTTGAACTCAAAAGAAATTGTTTCATGGAAGCTAGACATATCAGATCATTAACAGATCAATGGTAGGTGACAGCCACTACTTATAAAATCTATTCTCAAAGCAGTGACTAAGAACAGAAAGGCTGATTAAAAAGCTATGGACTAGTAATCTAGCTAGATAATCATCACGAGCTCAACAGCTGTTTCATGTCTAGCTCTGCAAGTCATGAGTGATTTTAGGCTTTGGTTTTCTTGGCATACAGCTAAAATTCTTGAGTTTACTCTCCAGGTGATTCAAACACTAATAATTTACTGTTTGTATGTCTGACTCCTGCCTGTGATCATGTAACATCTTTTCTTCCTTTCTGCTCTTAGGCACATGCTACTCTGTTTCCCCTATCTATTTTATATTTTGTTTCTGTTGCTTTCTAACACTATCTGTTGTAGTGAGCTTGTAATGATTTTCACAAAAGTGGGCTGGCTGCTCAGATCTCTTACAAGGGCTCCACAACAGAGTGAAAGCGATGTGCTCTGTAGAGCCTTCTCACAAACCAGCTCTTTCCCGCCTTGAGGAATAAAGGGCAGGGCTGTTTCCAAGTTGTGTGATATTGATGGACTTCAGCATTTCCAAGGAACTTTCCCCTTGTTTGACAATGACACTTTTAAAACCAGTCTTATACATTTCCATTACACTGAAGAACCAGCCAGAGCCTTTTGGCCCAAAGTGTGCATACCTCCACATTTTATCTTATTGACAATATGAGGTACTTTGATCACCAGTTGCCAATTATATTACCATTTGCCTGACAGTAGTCTTGAACACTGATAGGAGAGGACAGGAGAGGAAGTGTCATAGTGTTGTTTCAGTGTCAGGGTGTTTTCTCTAGATGCTCTGCTATGTTTTACCTTTGGGCTTTGTTTCAGGCTCCCACCCTAGTTTCATGCTATTCACCCTATTCATCAACCCTATTTTTAAAGCGTATATAGAAATCATGGCAACAGAGTGTGAACCTGTCACTCCAGCTACACTACAGCTCTGTCTGAATTACAGAGACAGCATCATTATGCTGTACACATGTCGTGACCAGAGCAGAAATGCCACTGCTGCCTTGAAGCTGAATGTTTGATTTGGAAATGACAAAAGAAGGATTTTTCTGTTGTTCAGACACCAAGAAAAAAGAAAGAATTCCTATCCTAGGGGGTGGTGGACAAAAAGCACTGTATTTGCTTTTACCTACCACAGCAGGAGCTACCTGGGAGAATCAGAGGCCAGAACAGCAGACCTGAATGAGGTCTTTTTCTGAGGCCTCTTCTGCCTCCAGTCACAGTCAGACTCCACGCCTGGGCTTCAGTTATCACCCACTAGTCCTTCCTTGTGTGCTGGAAGGACCAATGTCCCTACAGAAAAAAATGTGCCTTGAATCACTTTAAGGCTTTGTAGCCCTTTCAGATTTCCCTGTGTTAATATTTGTATGTGAAGCTAACTCATACGGTAAATTAGGTGACTGTTGATTAAATTAGAGTGATCTGAGAGAAAAAAAAGTTAGACGCTGAGGAAACATTCTTAAAGGAAGTGTTTTAAGTGGCTCAAAATCTTCAAACTGCTGCTGAGCATAGCTGGAAAACTAATTTGGAGTTTCATTTGTTTCCGTTCTCAGAAATGACACAGATTTGGCAGTCATGCCATGTTCAGCGAAGCCACCGAGGCGAAGGGCTCCGGAGC
>WAAD01024198.1:45178-63649 GCA_013389945.1 Fregata magnificens | reverse complement strand
ATTTCTCATCTTCTAGTTTCTCATAGTTGCCAGAACAGTACCCCTCTTTCCCCAGTGTTTATCTCTTCACTCTTCCAGCTGCAATTGCAATTAGCAAAATTCAGAATTAGCTTTCTGAGAAGGAAAACCACACACAAAATAACTTTTTGCAGCTTGCAGAATGCACCTTTCTCCTTATCAAAGAAAATAATTTTATTTATTTAGCATTCTAACATTTTAATTTTTAATCCACAAGAAGTGTACTTTTTTCCGCAATAACTCACCTATCTTATACATTTTATTTCATTTGGCATCAACTGTCATGTGTCGCACAACAATTCTTTCTAGACTGGAAATTTACAGATCAGTTAATTACTGTTATTTGGCATTTACTACCTAATCCATTAAAGGGCTTCACCATTTGTAAAACTTCAAGCAAATATGTAAAAATAAAATGCTTTTGTAAAACAGTCCTCCAAAAGCCCTGCAGGTACAGGCAGCGGAGTTTGCCATTGCAAGAACAGTGAAACCAGCCCTCTGATCAGAGAGGGCCCGAACCAGGACCCAAAAAGTAACAACTGTAAATAACTGCATCTGAGGAAGTGGTTTGGAATGGGATGTAGTATTTACTTTTATGCTTTTCTCCTACCTTTACAGTAGAGGTATAATCTGGCTAGCTGGACATCTTTGTTCTACCCTCACCTCTGGTTTTGTGGTAGAAATGTAAGAAAGGCAATTATTTCAGGCCTTAAATGGTTGTATTATTTGAGCTCAGATGAGTTTGTTTCCTTCTAAAAAACCTAATTTAATCTCAGGTTGGCTTTTTATTCAGTTACTGTTTTTCTCTTTTAGCCCTTCTCCTCAACCAGAAAACAGTGTTAATGGAGAAGAACAGCATCTGCAGGAATGGTAATATTTCAATGTGACAATAGGAAATGGTAAAGTGCTGCACAATAAAAGACTTAGTTGAACATAACAATTTCACAGATACAGATTTAAAAAATCACTATAACTGATACAGTCATTATCAATCCTATAGGCACAGTATGTTGCAATATCAGACAGCTGAAGTTGTAGTATCATTAACTGCTGAACTCCAAACAGCAGGTCAAACATTTTAACTATAATAGGATTAGTAGCAGTGCTTATATTTGTCCTTCAAAAAGATCATTAAAGCTAGAAAGACAATTCTATACTGAACACCTGAACAGCACAAATAAGTTATAACATCTTCTCATGAAGAAAACTCTTGTGGATGCTATGCTGAGATATAAGAATATGCACACCATTTAAAACACTTTATTTGAAGGATTATACCAGAGCACAACACTGGACTTATGCCAAGCTATTTCTGAATATTAAAAAGTACTCCCTCTTACAGAAGTCATTTCTGGACTGCTGATAACATGAACTGAATATGCACTGGGGTTCAAAATAACTTTCTGAATGCCACTTGAAAAACAGAAATAGCACCACTGAAGATAGCAGCGAGAACATATCAGATAAAGATGCTAGGCGACATTTAATCCTACGGAAAGCAGTCTTCATTTTGAAACAGATCTCCTGAAGTTCCAGACAATAGAACTATGTGCATATGTACAATGATATATATATAATGGTTTAGGATCACCCTAAAACTACAGCTGCTTGTGTTCAGACTTCTCATGTCTGATGATCACACTGCTGAAGTTTCAACATACTCCATGTAAGAGGGCATTTGAACCACATTAAAAAAAGAATACATCAGAATATCAAAAGTATATGTACACAATGTACAATCAAAAAAAGACATTGCTGTGAATTATATCAATATTGAGGTTTGTCCTTAGTTATGCAGAAAAATATAGGCAACGTTCCTTCAAATATGCATTACGAGATAGATGCTTTGCCAGAGTAAGATGTTGTTTTCATTCTCACTAATATTGTCTGCTAGGTCAGCACTCTCTGCCACTTCTATAGCATGATAAATATATACATGAAATGTGTAAATAAATGCTATCTTTAAAAATATAAAGTTTAGTAAAGCTGCAGTTTTACTATATATTTAATCTGACTTGCTGCTGCCAAAAGAAATCGTGTCGCTCATCTTTTGCACCAAAATCAGTTTTTGCAATAATGAGCTGATAGATTTTGGAACTAACCCAGCCAAAAGTGAACCTGTCCCCCATCCCCTGAAGGGAGATGGGATTTCCATTAACTAAAGAAGAGAGTAGATGAAAATAGAATGAAACTCCAGAATAAGGCTGAATACTAAGATACCTGCATTAATATATAGACATCCTTAAAGCGTTTTTTGTATGTCCAACATCCTTTCTAATTTAGTCCTATTCTTCCAACCTTTACCTTTGTCAAGTTTCTCAAGTTAACAACTCTCTTCTTTCTCCTAGTGATTAGTAAATTATGTTTGCCTTTGGTGAAGAAGATGCACATTGATATAAAACCATCTACTGAAGTATTTCTCTATGGCTTAAAAACCCATAACCCTTACTGCCTTGATATATTTATACATACATATTTCAATATATAGCCTTATACTATTGTAATGCTCAAATTTACACACTTAGCACAGCAAAGAAAGATTAAATAATCCCGAAAAGGCTGACAATCAAAACATGAAAACAACAGAAAACAACCAAAAGGGAGATCTATAGAGAAAAAACCAATATTTTTCTTTTTGTTTGAACCATCAGGCAGCTTAATCTCTTCCTGAATCCAAATGTTATCCTCTGCTTCCTAACACATTAAATTTAAGATTAATGTTACACACACCTGCTCGTCTTTCCTTTTACCTCCACTTGTTTTTCCACTTTCATCCCAAGTATCTTTTTTCTAACTCCGGTTCCTGTAGGAACAGGACAGCTCAAATCCAAAAGGAACTTATTACGATAGCTCAAATGCAAAAAGAATTTATCACCTATCAGCATAGTACTTTCCTCAAGTAATAATTCCTATGACAGGAAGTTTAATACAAGTCAAAGAAAAGTGTCTCCAAGTGGACCTCCAGTTCAGTTCAGAGAGCTGCAGCCTCTTCCACACCAGTATAGAGATGTTAAAATACTTCAAAGAGAAAGCTTGTGGGGAGAGGTTGTTGAAATTAATTTTTAACTGATTTAACAGCTTGGTCTTAAAAAACAGATTAAGGATATGACAGCTATATTAATACAATAACACCATACTACAAAATGTTTATCATTTAAAGATATTATTCATTATATGATCAATGTAATCTTCTGAAATCTCAATCTAGGCCTTCTTCCCAGCATGCCTGATATCCACAGCAGTCCATTTATCATTTGCTAATCACCTTCCACTTAAAACTGCCTCCCTCCCAAAAAAATGCCATGACAGTTTTTCCTTATTAGATAAAGTTCCTCATATCTAAAACATTATACCAGATCTCAAATTTCTTCAAAGCAAACAGCTAAGCTTTTCAAGGTAGAAAAATCAGTCTGAGTCTTTCATAAAGCGCTATGTAAACCTACAATATATAAGTGAACTACTTAAAGAGCTTGGAATTTCAAAGAAATTGTAATTTCTTTTTCTAGTGAAAGTAGGTACCATATGAAAATAAATGCTGCCAAAATTAAAATCAAACAGAAATGCCAATGGAGAATCAGAGACTCAGAATGTTTAAGACAATGTTATTTTAATTACATATATATTATGTTTAATATAATATTTTTAGAGCTGAAAGCAACACTGTTCTTCATCTCACTGTTCAGTCTATTAAATTATCCAAGATAAGTGAGTAGCTGATACATTCTGTGTAAGACCCAGCTTATCTCTGACAAGTCATCATGATGACAAGAGACTGCATTCTACATGGTAATTACGCTGCATTTTTATTCCCTGAGAGAGAGATATAAATTCATATCTGAGATGAAATCTAAAGAGCTTCATTCCCTCTCCAGAATACAGGACTATTAATGGTATATAAGGTGATGCCAATACCAAAAAAATTCTCAACCAAGCTTACATATTTTGTTATTTCAGTTAGAATGGAAAAAACAAGTAATTGTAACTATATCCGTTCTACCACCTTTACTATGTTCTGCTCACAGTTCGTTCCTAAGTCAAATGTAGAGGGTTACATACGTAGATTAACTTTGAGCCCGTATCTTACACCCTTGCGTAGCTTTTTGCATATAGCCTTATTTATGAGTCTATCCGATTTGGGCTTTAAGCACATACCCTGTTTCTTTAATTATACAGACACAACAGATACCTTATTTAACCCCATTTAAAAATTTGATGAGATTATACACAGTCACCTTTTTTAGGCTACTTAAAGATAAGAAGACATTTTTAGGCACCCCTGAAATTTTGCCAGCTGTTTAGTAACCAGCAACAAAGTGACTCAGCTACTCCGCCTGCACTGCTGCCAGGAAATTCTATTCCAAGCAAGCCAAAGCACTTTTACCTTTATCAGAGTACTGGTGCTCTAACGCGTGTAGATCAGGCAGCAGGTGCAAGCAATTGATGCAGCAGTAAGTAAAGAAATCCAACACCACAACTTTTCCACAAAGGTCTTTGTGAAGAGAAATAGGACCTTCAGTGTTTAACCATTGTAGATCTGGAATACAGAGAACACAGATGCCCAGTGAGGGGAAGGGTAGGGAAAGGCAGACACTTATGCCTAATTTGCACACCACCACAGAACGTTCCTAGCATACTTCACTTAAAAAAAAGTTCACCATCACTTTCTACACGAGTAGAAAAGCAAACCAAAAGTCTTATATTTATCCAACTTGTCCCTATGTTCCACAATTCTTCATAATTAGTAAATGAAAAGAAATATTATTAACAAGATTTAATGTAATATTGAAAGTGTGGTTTATATATTTATAGAGGCATCTTTTAATTGAAAGAGCATGCAAGCCTCAGAACACTTCTCATACATTTTAAAACATAATCTACATTATTCAAACTCTTAACAATGTCATATAGACAATAACTATTTCCTTAAAACTCACAAAATGCTAGTAAACAAAAAAACCTTAAACTCTCAATGATTTTTCCAACAATTCTGTAAAGAACTAATTTCAGAGATGACTGAAATATTTCTGTGTTTATAGTTTTGATCTTGATTTTCAAAGTTAGAAATGACAGATATACATTAATCCTGTTACATGGGAAAAAATACAACCCTTTCAGATACACCCTGTAGTACCCCTGGTCATTTATTTTAACCACTTGCTATGAGACAGGAAAGCAGTGTTTTCTCACTGGTAACTGACATTCCTCTCATCTCATAAGAAACTGGTATCAAAATATGACATAAATATCCTAGAATATGGTCTGCTGTTATTATCGCCCAACATTTCTGAAAATAACAGGTGGGGGGGAAACAGATAGATGTGATACAATGCAAAGCTGAACTAAATTTCTGAAGGACTACTTTTTAAAAATCTACACTGTCTTATCTAAAAATCCTCAAAAGTTCCGCCCTGACAGTTTCAGCAAACTAAGTTCTTACTGCCCCAGAAGTTATTGCTGCTGAAGTCAGCAGGAGGCTTGTTTTCTGTTTCACTTAGAAGAAGATTGGTCTCTACCTCCATATATTTAACAACACAAATGGATGCATGCACATTCAGATCTGGTGACAATAATGAGAATAATTTATGAAGTTTATGCATTATTTCCACATAAGGGCAATGCTTTACCGTTGGTTTTTAAAAAGAGTAACTTATTTATTTCATGGCATTGCTCCCCTTTTCACTAGAATTAAAATACCTTTCATAAAAAAATACTGGAAATGAAAAAATGTTGGCTACCTATTGAAGCTCTTTTTAGAGGAGAAAATAAGCTTTGACAGAAACTCAGAAAGTGAAACAATACTAATGACAAAAGAGAAAATTCAGTGCAGGGGTCCACATCTAGACAGAAAGGGCACTCACTTTGCTCCATTGGTTAAGAGTCAGAATTCATTCCCATGATACGCATGTGATTTTAACCCTGAAGTTTACCTGCTGAGGTAAACAGTCTTGCAGTCAGATGTGAGCTCCTACAGTTCCAGAGAGCCTCACTAAGGTTACAAGGACCCTGAGCAGGACTTGCAAGATCTTATAAGACTTAACCTTTGATTTCACACTTAGCACAAGAAGAGATATAGAAACGTGTGAAACGTGTGAAAGGGAAACAGGCATACCACTGAAGGAGGATGACATCTCCAGCACAGTGTATATTATCAGGGACACGAAAATTGACAAGCACAGGTAAGTCACGGGGAGAGAGAGCTGGGAAACATCCTAAGCGGCTGCAGTGAAACCAAGGGAGCTCAGGAGGACGCTGGGAGAGTTGGTAAGGTTCTCACTATGACCAGAGAAGATATCAATATACTGTACAGAAAGGTAAGGCTTTATTAAAAAACAGTAATTTAACGAAGCTAGTAGAAATTTAGAAGAGAGGCTTTAAAGAACAGGTTTTTGCAAGAAGAAGCAGGGGGAGCATTTATAAAGGGATTATTTTTTCTTGCCCTTTGCTCCTGGTGCTTTCAGGAGTGACATTTCCTGTCACTAGGAGCGCCTTTTAAAAAAGCAGCTAACGGGGCCGTAATTACACGGCCCTCGCAGGCAGCGGGACTTCAAGGAAAACGCCACACGGTGAGCGCCGGAGCTCAGCCACCTCCACCGGGGGAGACCCTGCAGCCGCCCGCCCGGCGGGCCCGGGACGCCGGACCGCGCTCCGCGGCGGGGCCTGACCCGCTCGGGCGCCGCCACCCACCTCCGCCGAGCTCGGGCACCGTTAGGTCCCGCTCCCGGCTGTCCATCTTCTTCAGGTACTGGTAGACCAAGTTCTCCTTCTCCTGGGGAGTATCGGCGTCGAGCAGGGCGTACTCCAGCTGGGTCTGGGCGGGCAGGAGCCCCGCCAGGCCCACCGCCGCCATGACGCCTCCTGGGCGAGCCCGCGGCGCCGCTGTTTACCGACCTGCCGCTTCACCGCCGCACATTCGGCACCGCCCGCAACGCCGGGGAGGAAAACTGTAGTTAAAAAAGACCCCCACAAACCAAACCCTAAGCACAAACACGCAATAACTCGTCTGTCTTAAAGGGGGACCGTCTCATTCATTTCGTGTTTTTACATCGCTTTGATATTCCCAGAAGCATATTCGTGAAGAGAATCCCCAGCGGTGATTCCAGCTCAGCAGATTCAACACAGCCTGCTTTTCCCGCCCAGTTACTTTTTTATTTGTAAGTGGAATAGGTGTGAAAATCGGGCAGTACCGGGACAAAATCCAAACAAGGCACCAACAATTGAAACGGTGGGATTTTTTGGGGCGGGATGCTGTGAGAGAAAGGGGAAGTTCAGCGACAGCCGTGGTGACGAAGCTGCGGAAACGAATGCGTTGCCGCGGCGGCACACGGCTGAGGAGAGGCGCGCGCGCGAGAAGGCGCCCGCCCGCGNCGGGGAGCGCGGCCCCTCCCGGCCGCGCCGTGCCCGTGTCGGCCTTCGCCGCCTGGTGACTCCCGGCAGCGATCCCGTACCTGAACTCCTCGTCGTTTTCTTTTAAAATCTTCTACTTCGGGCCAGCGAGGTGGCGGTCAGGGGAGTGGGGCTAGCGGGGCTTCACCTCCCGAGGGCGAGCTGGATGCTTACAGGGGGATCGCTGAAGGAAATGGCTCACCCTGCAAGTCTTTCTGCATCTGGCAGACTCGGGTTTTGTTTAACAGGAGTAATTACAAATATTCAAAGAGACGCTCGTTAAATTATTTTTAGGATAGGATCCACCATGTTTCTGTCCCATCACCGACTACTGTTTGGTTTGTGGTCCAGTGTTGCTTTTTTAAAATGGAGTTCAGGTGCTTTTCTTCAGATAGTGAAGTGGGGAGGGAAGAGGAAACATATTAGTGGAAAGAAAGATATATTTGTGAACTGTTGCCTAAAAGCAAGGAGAATATTTCATGTGTTGCCATGTCTGAAGAGGCTTTATTGGAAGAGGACATTTGGGAGTACAAATCCATTAGGAAGCAAAAGCGTCAGAGTAATTCAGAGAGCATCTCTACACCTGTGCAGAAAGTAAGCGATGGCAAGTGCAGGCCAAAAAGGAAGAAAAATAGAAATAAAAAAAATTTCATAGAAAAAAATGACACGCTTCAGAAAACCGAGCAGAGATCAAGGCTGGATCAGGATGTAGATCAGTGTAACGATGACAGTAGCATGCACTCCCAGGAAAGCGTAAGTAGCCTGACGGGACAGAGCTCACAAAATGCAAAGCCTGATCATGATGGGTACTGTCCGAGCTGCCAGATGCCTTTCTCTTTGCTATTGGTCCAGACACCTCGATGGCACGTTGCTGAATGTTTGGATACTCCAGGATCCATTGAAAAAGGTATGAATAGAGTAAGAAAAAAGCCTTCAGAGAAAAGTTAAAGGCTCCTCACATAATGTTACTGTAAACCTTGGTTTTCATATTTAGTTCAAAATCTGAGATGGTGGTTGATATGATTTTTAGAATGCTATTACTGATAATTTATCAGTAGTATTTTCATATGAGATTTTTGGTTCTTTGTGAAGAACATGGAAATCTGATGTGAAAATCTCATCAGAATCTGATCTCAAAACTTTGTAGTGCAGTGGTAAAGATTCATGGTTGTTTATCAAGCTCCAGTTTTAGTAGTTTACTGAAGAAATTGAAGGTGCATATTTACCATTTTAAAATAATGGAACCTGTTTCAATTACTAAGTCAGTGTCAGCAAAAAAACCTACTTCAATTAAGAGGCTGCTACTTCTGACACCGAATTTTATTGCCCTGTATCCGTGTTGCTGTGTGACTTGTCCAGTTGTCTATGGACAGTTGGAAGCTGAAATCAGTCTATTGGGCTAATTCACTTGAAATGTTAGCCCTTGATCCAGTATGCGTTAGAAATTTTTTACAGAATTACACATGAACATTCCTGTATCGTAAGACAACACAGTTTTGTTTTGAGTTCTGTAGGAGAGGAATAAAACTGACTCATTCCAATTGCTGGTTTCATGTGGGGAAATACCATGTCTGAACAGATCCAGGTATCCAACTTATGTTCTTAATACACCTCACAACTTTTGAAAAACAGAAAGCATACAGTCAGGAAACTTGGGTAAAGGCTGTTCACGTAACAGTCACTTTTCTTTTTATATCTTTGTAACTTTCCTTGAAGTTTCTTCTTCAGAACAATGAAATGTGAGCCCTTTAATCCCGATTTTGGCAGTGGTTTTAACTTAAGGCAGATGGGTTAACACCTCATGTCCATCTCTTACTCCCATAATTAACAGATGAAAAATCCTTCTGATTGATTTATGCATTCACCTTAAAATCCTCAAAAGTTAGGCTAGCAAACTTTCAACAAAAAAGGCTTAGGGAACAGCTACAGCTTTTTTGCTGGCATTTGAATCTTGAATACTTTTTTCACATAAGTAAATACATTACTTTTTTTTTTTTATTTCATGTGTAACCCAGCAGACAATTTGAAATGGAATTTCAGGTTGATTCAGAACCGAGATTTGGTTTGTTTTCAAACACGTCTACTGGCCTTTGCTGGTGCTACTGCTCTGAGCTCATTGCTTGCATGTGAGACAATTCTAAACTAGAAGCCATATGATTACATTACAGGATTAAGTACTCTTGTTGTTAGAGGGCTGTATTAGTTCAGGCATAGCACTGTATTAGAAGCAGCTGTTGGAAGCATTCTCATTTCTAGCCAACTCAGGGCAGGAGGTCTTGGCAGCTTGAAAATTACTTTTTACTTGTGCCTTCTGTCCTCCAATAGCTGCATTTATAAGAAAAAGCTTTTAAATTGTGTGTCATGTGTGATTTTTATTTTAATAATTATGCCAGCTATATTTGCAAATATATTAACATTACTTCTCTGTTTAACTGTTTTCATAGAGTGTCCTGATGGTTTACTGTGCACTTCCACCATTCCATCCCACTACAAGCGCTATAGCCATTTTCTACTTGCAGCAAGCAGGGCAGGAGATTATCTTGTAAACTCTTCAGCAAACACTTTGGAGAGGAAGGTGACATATTCTACTGCTGCAAAGCCCAGCTGTTCCCCAAGTCGTGTAGAGGAAATTTCACAGAATGAGAAACCATCTAATAATGTCAAAAATGTTCCAAATGATGACTGTACATCAATGATACAGAGTTCACTGCAAATGAAGTCTCTAAGTATAATCAATGGAAGTACTTCCTCTTTTGCAGATGTTCAAAAGCCTCAACAGGCATGTCAGCTTACACAGACCACAGATAATAGTTGTAAATTTGAATTTTATGACTTTGCATCCTCTCAAGAAAGTGGAACAGGGGAAGACCTGTGTAGTCAGAAAGATACAAGTCAGCCAAGTCTACTACAATCAAAAGCTGATTTCAGTGACTGTGAAATTTCTTATTCTCCACTGAGTACTTTTGAGGAAAGTGAGGAGGAAACTGAGGAAGCGGAGAAGAAAGTGAAAATATCACAAAATAAATTATTCAAAGTCCAGAACTTTGAAGATGAAGAACCTAATTCTGTGGCGTTTAAAACATTTGATGGACTTTTCTTACAGCAGAAGCCTCAGTATGAGCATACCAAAATGGGAAGTTTCATAATTAAAAAAAAACACTGTGAGGAAGTAAATACATGGAACCATCTAGATCATAGCATAAAAAGTGTTTCTCAGAGTCACATGAACAGCAAGTTCTGTAATTCAGCATGTGTAGATAATCAGCATCAGCAAGAGGCGCTAGCCAGTGGATCTTCTTTTCCTTTTAATTGTGAGGAGGTTGAACAGCCAGAATTTATTTCCTCTGCTGCTAAAACAGGTAACACAGAGTCAGAAGATAATGGTGCTTGTGCTTTGGATTCTGCATACATGAGTTTTACTGAGACATCATCACTGCTAGTCAGAGAAGGTGCTGGGTCTCTTCTGACACAGAAAGGTAATGTTTTGAGGGACCCAAGTAACACTTTAACTAATACAGATAAAATGACTGCCAAAGCAATTGAAAAAACAGCTCACCAGGAGAGTTTGCAGTCAGTAGTGGAGAAAGAAGGAAATCTTAATACAGCTGCTGTGTGCTTTCCCAGCCCCATCTCTAAAACAGTGTCATCTCTTTCTTTAGCAAGTATGAATGCCAAATCCAGTCCTGCCAAAGAACTCAAACAAATGGACATTGGTGTTTTCTTTGGGTTAAAACCCAAAGTAAAAGAGGAAAGCAAACGAGAGACTCATTTGAGTGAGGGAAAGCAGATACCAAGTTCAGTAACTCCCAATGGAAAGAGGCCCAGACAGCAAAAAAGGAAAGCTGAAGGGTCTGTGGAAGATGTAGAAGCAGTTATAGAAAGTTCAAGTAAAAATGGAGCCTTTGCAGATGTAAGTTCTGGTGGCCAACGAAGGTGGAGAAAAAAATTTAAAGAATTTCCTACCACAGGTGAAGGAACAAGAAAAAAACACTGCCCTTTCTACAAGAAAATACCAGGTGAGAGATAACTCTTGCTTTGTGTAGAGGTTAACTAATTTTGCCTTGAGTGTTGTATTTTTTTTCCTAATTTTAGGCTTCAGTATTCACTCTTCATAACCGTTTAGACTGCAGCTCATAAGGAATTTTCTTTCCTCCATCTAAGTTGACAAAATCTTGTGTAGGTGCAGATCTCCAGAAGAATGTGATTGCAGAACTAGAGTCAGCATGGCTTCATCAATGAAGTACAATGAAATAGTTATCTCAGGAAAATTATTTAAAGGACTGACTTTTGCGTGTTTTTGATGGAGTAAAATACATAAGCAGTATTGAAAGATGGATTTATTTTCTTAAATGATTTTGAATATATGCCTTGTTAATATTCACTCCTAATTCCTGAATTTAATCTTTTACATTGTTTCAGTTGTGCCTGAAAATAGGGCTGTCAATAGCAATTATTTCCTTACACTACATTAAAAACACTGAGTTTAATTTTGTATTTGAAATTCATGAGTATTAGCAATATGAAGTACTACAACTGTGAAAACAAAGAAAGGAAAACCAAGCAGAAGAATTTAGCTAAGGGAACAGCCAAGAATTTCTCAGAATCTCCTCAAGCAATTACATAAAATACAGGATGATGGCTTAAAAAGCTTCAAATCCTCACAGTTTTGTTTACCACTGAAGGACTTTCTTAGTCTTAGGTAGATATTTCTATTTGGCTTCCTCAAATATATTAGTGATCCTAAGTGCCAAGGTCCTGCTTGAAGACTGACCTGTAAGATACAAGTATCATGGGTTCCATGGGCTTAGAGAATTTTCCATATATAATAAATTTGAAGAGCAGACTCCTATGCCTACAATGCAGTTTTAAAGTTGCTTTGTTATTATCTATATTATCTTTTTTTCTGAATTTTGTTACTACACTTGAAATATATTTGTCTGTATTTTCTACGTTGCTAATGATATGTATTTATCCCCATCGCCTAGTATAATTCAGCCTCCCTGAAGTTTTGAGTCTGGTACCTCTCAAACACTTGGGGATTTTTTGGTTTGTGATTTTTAATTAGCAGACTGCTATGTGTTTTTGGAGTTGCAAATACTAGAAGTTCTAGCCTCAAGTAAGTAGAACTACTTCTAGTTCTCCTAGAAGATCTGGGAAATTTGAGTAACATAAAATGAAAAATACTTGAGTGCCACCAGGTGAATTAGTTCTATGCACTATTTGGTGGTTTTAGGAAAGTATAACCCAATGTGAAAGGACCATTTGTCAGTATGTTTGCATTTAAAAAAAATTACATTTGCAGAGAAAAGGGCTATCTTCTGTACAGCTGTCTATACGCAACATCTTTATACAAACAGCACCTCACTGAAAGCATACAACGGCAAATCGGTCACGTTTCATCTCAGCAGATATATTCGAAGACCCCAGATTGCTTCCTTGATAATTATACGGTAGCATGTTTTAAGAGGTATATTAAAGGTAGAATAATTGAAAAATTGCAGTTTGATCACAAAATGCATTTTGTTAAGCTGTAGTTACCTGGTTTATTTTGTGTTAAGACAGTGGTATCAGATTTTAATCTACATGAACTTTAAAAAATACCAGCTGAATGCTTAACCAGTTGCCATCTGGGAGGCCTGTGAAAGTTAACACTTTGTTGACACTTCGTTAAATCTTTATTTTAATAAGTGAAAATCTTTTTTGTGACTGTTGACTCATACACAAACCATGCTCATGTTTAACTGTATGCAGTGTAACTGTATTACCTTTTAATTTGGAAGAAAGAAAAAAGAACAAAAGGAACATCTAACCAAAAACTAGTTCTGAACTATGCATGTTTACTGACTGGCTTCTCTTCCCTTTTTGCTGTAGGAACTGGTTTTACAGTTGATGCCTTCCAGTATGGAGAAATTGAAGGCTGCACAGCTTATTTCCTTACTCATTTTCACTCTGATCACTATTGTGGGCTAACAAAAAACTTCATGTTTCCAATCTACTGTAATAAGGTAAGGTTTTCCAAGATTACTAGATATTATCAAATCTGTATGCAACTATAATCACTTTTATACTGATGAAAGTAAATAAAAGATCAGAGGTTCCATTGTTGGGTCAATTAGGCACAGTGGATATATATAGGGAAATCTGGGTTTCCCTTGTAAGAAATTCTTGCCCTGATTTGACTGATGAAGATGAGTAGTGAAACTTCCCTGTCTAGCTACCATGAAAAAATTCAGGTTTAAAAGGATGTCTAGAGGTCATATAGTCCGATCTCCTGTGCAATGCAGGTCTAACTTCAAAGTTCGATCAGTTTGCAGGGAGCCTTTGTCGGTCAAATTTTGAAAATAGGACAAATTCCACTACATCTCCTCACAACCTGTTGTAGTGCTTACCCACTCTGAAAGTTTTTCCTAATACACCAATGAAATGTCCCTTTTTGCAACTTGAGACTGTAGCTTGTTCTTTTTGTGTGCATCATGGAGAAGATGTGGCTCCGTCTTCTGTATAACTCTATTCAAGTGATGGAAGTCTGAAGTTAGATTCCACTTAAGCCATCTCTTCTCCACATTCAGTAAATGGAGTTGTTTTAGCCTGGTCCTGTGTGTCCTGTGCTTCAGGCTGCTGAATGGCCAAGACTGCCATTAGCTATCATATGTCCAGCCAGCTCTTCTTTACTCATAACATGGTAGGGCACCTTGCCTAACTAACCCATCCAGAACCTGCATCAAAAATCTATTTCTGATTTACTCTGGAAGTCTCCTGGAATGCTTGTGTCCCGTGTTGCCCTTCCAGTAGGTGTTGGGGTGACTGCAGTCCCCCATGATAAGATCCAGGGCCTGTGACCTGGAAACTTTTTCAGTTGTTTAAAGAAGACTTCGCGCACCTCCTCTTTTTGACTTGGCAATCTGTAACAGATGTTATTCCCCCTTTTTTGCCTCCTCTCTGATTCCAATCCGTAACCTGTTGACAGGCTTTTGAAAATCTGCTTTTTTTAAGACAGTTTTTTTTCAGTTTGCTTTTTGAGAGGTGAAATGCTACTGAAAGGCTTGATTATACCCAGGATCTCATAGTTTCTCTCTAAGCCAGACAGTCTGGCTTTGAGAGCCTTTGTTTCTAAAATAAACAAAGGCTTTTTTTAGATTTTGTTCCTATTCCATATTAAATCCTTTCCCTATTACAGATAACTGGCAACCTGGTGAAGAGCAAACTTCGAGTCAAAGAGCAGTACATCCATGTGCTGCCAATGGACACAGAATGTATTGTGAATGGGATCAAAGTGTGGTTGCTCGATGCCAATCAGTATGTATCATTGCATTTGTTGTGGAATATTTGTGTGTATAGAATATTAAAGATAAATAGGTGTACAGATATAGTTTATGTTTTCATGATTTTTAGGTTTCAATGGATCTGAAAAAATCAGGGTGAAAATTCTTCACATTCCTGAGTTGGCTTAGTAACATGCGTTTTCACTTCAGAAGTGAATTAGGCATGTAGGAGCCTAAGTTTCGTGCAAGTAGTTAGTATTTGAAATAGGTGAATTATTTTTGAAAATGAAACTTAGGCTTTTTTGATCATTTTAGCTTAACTTTATTTTTTTTAGTTGTAATGAGTATATAGTGTTAACCAAACATAGCTCCATAGTTTTTAAGCATGTTGAGAGGTGGAATGATTTTTCTAGTGGTCTGGACACTTCACTTTTTGATGTCTAGTTGGAAACATCTTAGATTTGATTATCAGATATGTTAGGTTTCTGTAGCTTCACATGAAGATAGTGAAATCTTCAGCTAAAGAAAAATGTAGTACTTTGGATCCTGGAAGAGACAAAACCTAGCCAACATTTTGAAAATTGAACTTTAAAGAAAAGCCTGTTGAAATGTGCAACAAGACTTCTACTGGATTCGGTAATAAAGGGTGAGATTTTTGTCCAACATTGCACTGGCACTGTGTGGTAATGCAGGATTTGAAGTTCAGTAGCACCTGACTTCCAGCCCTGTGCTCTTGCCGTTCTGCCTCTTGGTACCTTATTTGGCTATGGGCTAGAGGAAAAGTCCTTTCCCTGAAGTATATATTGAAACGCAGCACTGTGTCACAGCTGGTTTTAATATTACTTATCTTAGGATTTGTTTATAGTTGGAGAGATAAGATTCCATGAAGTCCTTTGAGAACCCTTTCTGGGAATGAAGGAAGCCTTGTTGCTTATGTAATTTGGACACTTCTCATTTTTCCTGTTTCTCTCTCTGATCCCCTGCTTCAATTTAAAAGGCATATAAACCTTAGGTACAAAGTTCAACTTTTTGGAGAGTTCTCCAATTCTGTCATTTTAGCTCTGATTCATGCCAGTTTTTCCTTTTCTGAGATTTCATTTGCCCTTTACAGATGATTCATGTCCAAAATAGTCCCACTCTGGTTTTCCAGTCTGAGCACTTGCCCTTCAGACAGCTTTGACGAGGAACTGCAGAAGGTGCAATGGATTTGCTGTGGCCAATAAGAGAATTGTATTTATAACCAGGGAATTCTGGATGGTGGACAATGTTTAAAATTTGCAAATAGAATTTAAAAGGAAATGCTTCAATAAGTCCTGCAAGAATGAAGATGCATCTGCAATAATACAGTTCTGTTGCTCCTGAATAAGAATGCTGCTTCTATTTGGTGTGCTGTTTCCTCTATAAATCAAGTAATAGAACCTCAGAGATTGCAACTGAGGCAGCATCTTTGTCATATCTAGAAGAAGACAGAGCATCCCAAAAAGGCAGTTAACGCTTGATTACTTTACTGTTGGTGTGGTTTTTTTCTTCCCTCCATCTCAGCTCAGAATTAAGAACTTATGGCCATAAGGTTAGCCTCAGAGTTATTTAGAAATCAGGAATTTCTAGCTAAATCAGGCTGCATCGTACCTGTGGTTTAAAATGCTGTTCTGCACACCTTCCTGCTACTGAAGAGTGGTATGTCTCTTAAGGCAGTTTATCAGTGTAGAGAACTAACATAATTTAAATGGGCTTTTTGTTTGTTTGTTTCAGTTGTCCAGGTGCAACAATGATCCTTTTCTGTCTACCTAGTGGAACTATTATTCTGCACACAGGAGACTTCAGGGCAGATCCTTCTATGGAGCGCTGCCCTGCTTTGATTGGTCAACAAGTCCACACCCTTTACCTTGATACCACGTAAGTTGTGTTTAATTTTTTTTTTTTTCAATATAACCCTCTTTTCAATTTAGTAAGACTTTATATGAACCAAGTAAATGTGAGTATAAATGACATTACTTTTTTAACACTTGTTAGCTCTATTTAGTGTTGAATAAAATCGGATACTTATTGAAAGTCCACCTATGTCTAGCTTGTTCATCTGTTATGGTGTTACAGAAGAGAATAGAAGTGGGTAGTGGAAAAGGTGCTAAAGTATTTGCTGAGATGGCCTTGTTATTTATAAGTGTTATTAAATTCTGGGTGTCAAAATTCATACATTGAGTGTTCAGCTCTAAAACAACGGGTTCATGGAACATTGGTTTTACGTGGATTCAGCTCTGTTATGAAAAGGGGTGTGGGGGAATTCAAAGAGTGAAAGGATGCCAGATGGTTAAATCAGTTGTCCAGGTTTTCATTAGACCTTTCTCTGACTCATGTATGTAAAATTGTTTTTCTGTGTATGATGACTAATGCCCAGCTGCAGTCTTTTATTTCTGTTCCATATGTTTCTGTGAATGAAAAATGCCTTATGTTATGGTTTGTGTGTATGACAAAAAATAGACATAAGGATATAATTAGTAGGTGCTACAAATATCTAGCTTGAAAGAGCACTTGGTATTTATAGAGAAAAAAGATGCAGAATTGAGTGTCGGTGTCAGACAAGTGAATAGTTGTAGAGAAAGGACTGATATATGCAATGTAAATTTCATTGCAACAATTTCATCTGGGCACCTCAGTGGTTTCTAATAAATAGATTGTGAGTAGACTGAAATTATATTGAAGGATAAGATCTTTTTCATTACTTTGTTATTGAAGGCATGCAGTTTTGAGGGCGTTCTTGGTAAATGCAGATGTCTTTTATCTTGTGTAATGAAGTGGTGTATCTTGTTTCCGTGTCCCAGATACTGTAGTCCTGAATACACTTTTCCTTCTCAACAAGAAGTTATCCAGTTTGCTGTCAATACTGCCTTTGAGACAGTGACTTTAAACCCACGTACTCTAGTTGTCTGTGGCACCTATTCCATTGGAAAAGAAAAAGTTTTCTTAGGTATGTAAAAGAAGTGTACTGGATCAAATAACTAAATAAATATCTAAGTGTTAAAAGACCTTTTTCTTGAAGACATAAAGGGTCACTTAGTCTTGATGGTCAGATATTGTGTAAAGAAATTAAATATATTTAATAATCCTATTGCTAGTTTTTTAGTTTTCTAATCAATAAGTTTTAACTTTCTGAAAGAAATATTTTTCTGCCATGTTTACAACCCCCCTGAATATACAGAAGGCCAATTTGGATACTAAATGAATGAACCTATTTAATTGGTTGTGGTGAGAAAATTGCTAATGGCAACTAAAAAAACATAAATGAGGTCTTTATGACATTTTTGGTGTTAATAATTTCATGTTGTCAAGAAACAGCAAAGGGATATAATTATTCTTAAACTTCCAGGTTTATATTATGTATTTTCCTAAATATTTATAGTAATCAGTTTTAATGAAGTCAATTTTAACAAAGCATTCCCCAAACTAAAACACATTTTTTCTGACTTAATGAAAATCTTGTGTGCTATGCTTCACTCGGTTACAGCGTCAGGAACCAAGTGTGATTGCTCAAATATATACCCTAGAGCAGGCAGCTGTGTACTATTTGTGCTTTTCAGTATATTTAAAGTCATCAATACAAGATTTACTTTCACTGAAATTTAGTCTGTCTTTAACGTGGGCTATTTGTCGTATATTCCAAAAACTGCATGTGTTTCTGGCTGCTTTGAAATAAATACCAGTTCACCTCAGTAACATTCTTCCAAAGAAATATGACTTAGAACTTATCGAGGTACTTCTATTCTCCTTCTCTTTCCAACTGTCATACACAATTCTGGTGCTAAAACGTAGG
>WAAD01024198.1:0-45099 GCA_013389945.1 Fregata magnificens | reverse complement strand
AAATATACTCTGTTGATTAACCTGCTTGTTGATCTTCCTGTTGGCTCCTCCCAATCAGTGTTGTGTTTGGTGCTTTTTAACCTCTTGTCAGATCTTATTTATTGAGTAAAGTTTTGACATGTAGCAATACATTGAAAATGAAATGCAATTAAACATTAATATCTGTCTCCAAACATGATGCACAGAAAGTGTAATTTCACTTCAATGCAGTGCTTGTACAAGATAAGATGAGGTTTGTTCAAAGGCTTGCTCTTTGTGGGCCTTTTTGAAGTAGATTTATGTAATGACTGCAGGATCTGTCCTATTAGCAATTAATATATTGTGACATGGAGGCCCTGTTTTCAGCCTGTCTTTTACCTGGTATGATGTAGGAAAAGACAAAGGACTTTCTGCCTGTGCATCTCTGTTTTGAGGCAGCCTGTGAACATGGCCAACTTCCAGTCTGGTGTTTGATAAAAAAGGAATAGGGTTCTCCATGTTCCTGTCAGTTCAATTTCCATGTATTTATAACCATATTTTTATCTTTTAAAAGAATATTCTCTCTCCTTCTGTGCTGAAGATTTACATGGAGATAAGGTTACTTGAAAATCAATGAAAACTCACACATGAACAAATACACACATTGAGTGAATTGAAGGACACCTCATATATATACATGCTTTAGTTTTTCTACACAGTCTTCTCTAATATTTGTAGCAAAAGCAAGTAAACCAGTTTATTTTAAGACGTTTCATTTAAGTTGACTTCAAATGCACATTTCAGTCAAGATTTGAGACAGTGGGGTTTTGTTGAGAGTTTTTGTGGGAATTTCTTAGTTAAGGAAAGGTGACTCATTCCTGGGGGGAAAGAAAGTTTTCCTAAATGGACTACAAAATACAGAATGGCATTAAGGCAAAGCAGCAGGCTCTAGATTAAAGGTAACCTGGAAGAAAGAGAAAAACAGTGGTCGCCTACGCCTTACAGACTTGGATTCATTTTGCTGCTTTGCTTCAGGCCTGCTGTGCCATCTCAAGCAAATCCTTCAGAACAAGACTGTATTTAGCTGCAGGACCAGTCAAATTCAGAGTTGACCTAAAAAGGAGAAAAAGAGGCTATACAATTTGGATGGGAGCTGCAGGAGATAGAACTTAGTATCTTAATGTTTTAATGTTGTTCTATAATCTTTTCACGGTGGGGCAGAAAATGAGTAATGGAATTCTGTATGGATTTATTTTTAATGTTAAATGGTAATATATTTCAGTTTTTTCTGCAGATTTTTGGGTTGTTACGTGATTCTGCTGTCGTGCGTCCCAGTGTGTATGGCGTACTTGTGTGGCTGGACTTTCAGGCAGAGGGTGTGATTATACCACAAGGATGTCTAGACAGCCTTACTTCTCAGAGGGAAGCAGTTGTATCATGTGCAGGGTCTCATGTCTGAGAATAGGAGTTTCTAGACAAATCTGCAGCATGCCAGAAGTGATGCCTGGACCCTGGAAAGGGCCAGGAAAGGTTAAAGGCACAGTGATCTACTGGACAAGAGTACTGGTGTAACAGCCATGGCCCCCTGTACTGGGGCTTTGACTTGATGTGTGAGGTTGTTCAAATGTGGTCTCGTGGTATCATTAGTAATTTTGTGTCCATGTAAGTTAGGCATGCTAGGTAGACTTCCAGAGTGCTAAACATCTGATGAGGCCAGCAGCTAAATGAATGCCCAGGTGGAATGTAGTATCACTAAAATGTGGAGAATGTTAAATGCTTAAAGATGAGTTCTTATGACCCTTTATGTTATTTCTGCTCCAGCAGAATGAGTAAACATGACCTCAGAAAAGATAATATTTTTAAGGATAAATTGTCTGATCACTTGCAATCTCGTTCTAGTTAAAGAATGATGAATGACATCATCCTGTTTTTACAGACCATGTAAATGTTGATGTCATCTCCAGTTGCATGTTTTTGTCTTCTGCTGGATTAAACAGGTTTTGTCCTGAATTACTGGGTCATTACTGGGAAAGCCAGAATTTTTTAGTGATCCTCATCACTAAATGCCAATGCCTTTGTTATCTTCTGGGTCTCTCCTACCTCTTCTGTTTTATTTGATCGCTAGCCCTACTCAAAAACACAATCCTACATCTTAATTGGGGCTAATTTCCTGCTTGTGTAGTTTCAGCTGCAAACCTACAAATCCATTAAATCCTCATGGGAGTATTCTCAGTCAAAATCTCAGATGCAGTTCTTATTTAGTAAATTGAGTACATCTGTGATCTTGTCCTTTTGCCTTTTTAGTAGAATGCAAATAGCCAAACCCTGATGGTATATTATAGTATCTCCTAGAAGCCCCAGTTTTATACCCTTTTTTTCCCTGTTATGCTCTTTACTAATAGAAAAAAAACAAACCTGTTTGTGCTCCAGGCTTGATAGTTTTAAGAACTGTAGCATGATTCTTCTGTCTTTTATTATTGAAAAACTTCTCTGGTCTGCTTCTAGATAAGGAAGAAAAAAAAGCTGCATAAGCTACATGTGCTTACCACAACTGAAGCCTAGTTTGCAGTAACTGTTGATAAAACTGTACTTCCCCAAGGAAGACTTCCATGTTTCCATAGCTGACTGCTCCCAAGACTAAATCTGAATGCCCACAGCTTTCCTTTCTACCCCGAGTAGAAAGGAAATGAGTTCATCGTTTTGAGATGCTCCTGCATATGCTTCCTTGTTCACAGGCTTTCTGCTGTGATCAGGGGCTTTTTTTCCCCCCCGATCATTGAGTCTCCGGATTGCTGGAAAGTGTTATAATTTTTTTTACAAAATTGTTATTTTTTTGCATGCATATTCAGGAATTTTAGAAGTATTTTTGCAGTCTCTGTGTTGTGAGTATTTCTTTCCTTTTGGTGGCATTGTCCACCTGTTTAATTCCAGTTTTGGGGCTATCTGAAATCTGCTTATCTCCATGTTGATTTTCAGGAGTAATATAAAGCATGTTTTTTCATTTTGGAGTCAGCTGTTTTATTATTTGTGAACAACTAGCTTAGCTGTTCATGTATGATTTATAAACGCTGTATTGATTCAGCAGAGAGTGCCATTCACCTAAAAGCCACAGGTGCTTAGAAAAGTACAGAAACCTCTGTCTTTCCCCTGGTTACCAGAGTTTAAAGACTAATGTTGGTACCTTCTGCCTAGAACTGAAGCAAACAAAAATGAAGAGTGACCATAATTGTGTTAAATCCACTATGAAAAGCAGGTGGATCAGTGAATGTTTTTTTGACAGGTTGAAAGGTGATTTTTGTAAACCCACAGTATCCTCAGAATATGTGCTATACCCTCGATTTTCACTTGGCCAAAAACTTGGTGACAAGAATGTATGGTGCATTTCCCTTTTCTGCTTGAGCTGTCTGTGTCAAGATGTGCGCGTTTCTATACAAATGCAGCCACAGTGAGGGAAATGTGCTAACTGGCCTGAAGGTTTCTATAACTTTTTATCTTCAAACATTTATTTGAATATTGAATTCTGGGCAATTTTATATCACTGCGTCAGGAGTTGCATCACTGTCCCAAAAATCTGTTGAAGAAACAAGTTCAAATTTGAGAAGAAAGCATGTCTTTTCTGCTTTATAAATGCATATAGATAGTCTCGATCTGTAGTTAGGATGAAAGCAGTCCCATTCATAATATTGAATACCTGGCCAGGTATCACCAGGCTTGATGTATTTTATCTAGGCCTTATGACTGCCCCGCTGAAAAGAACCAGTACTTGAAATGAGAGTTTGGCTTAGATGTGTGAAGTCTGAAGGGTAAAACTAGAAAGAACTAGCCATAGGGGATCAGAGGCAGTGAAAATACAGTGGCAGAGGTATAAGGTTTTTGTGTTGTCATATTGGTGTTGGATTCGATGGGGTTCTTTTTGTTCGTTTGTTTTATTCCTATGTATAGCTCTGGCTTTCTTGAGGAGTTTGTGTGTTAGGAGTTGATACCAAACTTTCTTCAGGTGCTACCTGGGTCAAAAGTCAAAAAAATTTATATTTTTTATATGTGTAATTTTTTAATTCAAATATTTATAGAAATAAAGCATTGATTGCCACAATATTGCAAGTGGACTTGATATGTGAAAAGGAAAGATGTGGGGAAAAAAAAAACCAAACCCCAAACCTCAAAGAGATGTGGTACTTCATAGAATCGTAGAATGCTTTGGGTTGGAAGGGACCTTTAGAGGTCATCTAGTCCAACCTCCCTGCAGTGAGCAGGGACATCTTTAAACAGATCAGGTTGCTCAGAGCCCTGTCCAACCTGACCTGGAATGTTTCTAGGGATGGGGCCTCCACTACCTTTCTGGGGAACCCGTTCCAGCACTTCACCACCCTCACGGTAAAAAATTTCTTCCTTATATCCAGTCTAAATCTACCTTCCTTTAGTTTAAAACTGTTACCCCTTGTCCTGTCACAACAGGCCTTGCTAAAAAGATTGTCCCCATCTTTCCTATAGGCCCCCTTTAAGTACTGAAAGGCCGCAGTAAGGTCTCCCTGCAGCCTTCTCTTCTCCAGGCTGAACAACCCCAACTCTCTCAGCCTGTCCGCGTAGGAGAGGTGCTCCAGCCCTCGGATCATTTTCGTGGCCCTCCTCTGGACCCACTCCAACAGTTCCATGTCCTTCTTGTGTTGAGGGCTCCAGAGCTGGATACAGTACTCCAGGTGAGGTCTCTCCAGAGCAGAGTAGAGGGGCAGAATCACCTCCCTCGGACCTGCTGGCCACGCTTCTTTTGATGCAGCCCAGGATACAGTTGGCCTTCTGGGCTGCAAGCGCACATTGTTGGCTCATGTCCAGCTTTTCATCCGCTAGTACCCCCAAGTCCTTCTCTGCAGGGCTGCTCTCAATCCCTTCATCCCCCAACCTGTATTGATATCAGGGGCTGCCCCGACCCGGGTGCAGGACCTTGCACTTGGCCTTGTTGAACCTCATGAGGTTCACACAGGCCCACCTCTCCAGCTGGTCCAGGTCTCTTTGGATGACATCCCGTCCTGGTGTGCCGACTGCACCACTCAGCTTGGCGTCATCTGCAAACTTGCTGAGGGTGCACACGATCTCGCTGTCTATGTCATTGATGAAAATATTAAACAGCATTGGTCCCAGTACGGACCCCTGAGGGACACCACTTGTCACTGGTCTCCGTTTGGACATTGAGCCGTTGACCACTACCCTCTGGATGCAACCATGCAACCAATTCCTTATCCACCGAACAGTCCACCCATCAAATCCGTATCTCCCAATTTAGATAGAAGGATGTTGTGGGGGACCGTGTCGAAGGCTTTAAAGAAGTCCAGGTAGGTGACATCCGTTGCTTTTCCCTTGTCCACTGATGCAGTCTCTCCATCATAGAAAGCCACTAGCTTGGTCAGGCAGGACTTGCCCTTGGTGAAGCCATGCTGGCTGTCTCGAATCACCTCCCTGTCCTCCATGTGCTTTAGCATAGCTTCTAGAAGGATCTGTTCCATGATCTTCCCAGGCACAGAGGTGAGGCTGACAGGTCGGTAGTTCCCAGGGTCCTCCTTTCTACCCTTTTTAAATTCACTGCAATACTTTTTTACCCCGGTAAAATACAGGGATTGCTGTGTGTATTGATGAATAGCTGTTCTTGAATAAGCCAAATGAGTTTAAGTGATGTTAGGGCTGATTGTAAATTAACTATTTAATCATGTTTGAGTCTTCTCATACCTTATCGAATCTGTTTGCGTGTACTTTGCTGACTTCAGTGACGCTGTAGATAACAGGCTGTCATGGTGATTGAAGGAGGTTGATTTAGCAATGAAATATATTTTCCATCTTAAAAGGATGAAGGTTTAGAACAGTGATGGCTAAAGAAATAAAAGAAGAAATTGGAATGTGTATTTTAAAGTGGATTTGTTATAAATAAACAGTGTAGTAATTTGTTTTGTGGAAAGAGGCCGTATTTTCTAAAATGCATGCATGGTTCTTTTGCAAAAAACAATTTTTTGTAACAGTCAAAAATTGAGACTTTTGCCACTTGAATATGCAGTGGAAGATTTCCAGAGAACTGGGGTCTTCAGGCCTGTGTACCTCTTTTATGTTGCTTAGCTCTGTAAGGTCTTATACTAGCGTTGAGGTGAGACTTTCAAAAGTGCCTGTGATTGAAATGCACAAATAATTTTTTATGAGATTGAAATTGCATCCTTAATGTGAATGCTGCACACTTGACTTATAAGAAACTTTGAAAGCAGATTAGCATTGGCTAATATAATAGTCATTGTATTTGAAGTACTGTATTTACATTTCGTTAGAGCAAGGGGAGCAAATACGTGAATTACCTTAGGCTATGTTAATCTTCCTAAAACGAAGTGTGAAGGAGAATTAGACTGCTACAGTTGTATCTTTAATCTAGTGAAGACTGAACATTTGCAGTGTATTAACAGTCATGGCAGCTAGCCGTAATTCCTGTTGCTGAATGAAACGTGTTGTCGTGGAGGTTTTTTTGTTGTTCTTTAATGTGCCCAGTTTGATGGATTCAGTATGCTGCTACTGGACATTGTACTGAAGGTGCTATTAAATGTGGCAGTGTCACAGGCAGCTTTCCGCTTCCCTGCTTAGTAATTTTCAAGTATCTGATAGGTTAGTGTTCTACTGCAGCCTATCTATCCCTCTCTCCCCACCTTTTTTTAATCAGTCTTTATATCAGCAGCAGGAAGAGAAATACAAAATAAAGCTTATGATTTTGAGTTCTGTAACCTTGTAGGGCTTTCAAATGGAGAATGTGCCTTTAAGATTTTATACAGGACACATGAAATTGATTTTCTATTTTTGGTATGAAAAAATACTGACTTCACTTTATCCAGGAATAGGATTGTACATTCCTTATACTTCCCTCTCATTCTGTTCCCAATCCTAGCTTAAACAACATCGAAGGCTAACTTAGCCAACTTGGAAACTTTGTCAAGTTAATTTTTTTTTTTAGACTGAAGAGATGAGAGGTGGTTTCCTTCCTGTCATGAATGGAGATGTGATAAAACATGGTTTAGTGCTCAGAACGATACTCAGCTTATGCACTGGCTTGCTGCAATTTTTGGGGTAGTTCCCTTAATCTCTGAGTGCTTCTGGGCATAAGCAGATGTCAGGATGTCACTGGTGCTTTAAATTAACCAGATGATATTGCACTGAGGCAGGCTTTCACCATCTTTTACCACCACTCAGCTGCAAGAGTGCTGACCTCCAGCTGAGAGGAGGAAATGAATCACTTAAGGGGCAAGATCTATAAGAAGATGTGATTATACCTTATGTGTTCTGATCTGTAATGTGTAGCTGTTAGTATGTGCTTACTCAGATGAAGCAATTGAGATCCTAAGGTACAAGATGCTCTGCAAATGTAAATATTTATCTTTAATAATTTCAGGGCAGATGGTATTTGAAATAAAAAAGTTCATATCAAAACATGAAAATAAAATTTAGTCTGAAGTTTCTCCATCACGAAATCTCCAACCTTTAGACTAATGAGCTATTTAATAGGATTCAGTATACACTATATTCTTTTCACAGGGCTTGCAAGATCACTTGAATAAGTTTTCTGAGAATTTTGATCAAGTTCTGGCTTTCAGACCTACTGGGTGGACCTACTCTGATTCATGCCTTTCTCTGGTGGATATCAAACCTCAGACAAGAGGAAAGATCACCATATATGGTACAAGAGTGGTAAAGATTCAGTGTATTTAGTTTTGTGTGGATGGTTTTCATATTTTTATTCTGGAAACTCCTACTATTCATTGTAACCAATGCTTTCTCTGATAACTCGTTGAGAAAGTGAACAGATGGATCTCTCCAGGAGAAATCTATGAACTGAGTAATTGAGAACACTGTAAATGCAGATTTTTATATACAGTTTGCTCCTGTCCTCGTCTTGCAAATGAAGGCTTTTATCTGATATATGTAGAGACTTCAGGGGTGAAATCTTGGCTTGACTGATGCTGGTAGCAGTGCAGTTCCAGAGCCAAGATTTCATTCCATACTTCACTCATTTGAGAGACTGTGGGTCTTCCTCTCAGTTCTTATTCGTGGGTGGAGTTGAATCTCTTAAAATTTTAACATTCATTTAACCAAATGCTTGGTGTTGCTCAGTTTGCACTGACGAATGACTTGGTAACTTAATGCCAGGTAATTTTCCCAGAAGGAAAATCTGGGTTTTTGTTTTACCTTGGCTATAAACTTTAGATCTCCAATATGAGTTTAAAAAAAATATTATCTAAAGTATTTCTTAACTGGAAGGCTTGCAAAAGTATTTTGGCAAGAAGCTAAGTAGCCTGACAGATCACTGTGATTTGTTTCGTTTCAGGGATTCCTTACAGTGAACACAGCAGTTACCTCGAAATGAAGCGTTTTGTTCAATGGTTGAAGCCACAGAAAATCATCCCCACTGTAAATGCTGGTGACTGGAGAGCCAGAAGCTTGATGGAGAAGCATTTTAGAGACTGGATGCTTGAGGGCAGTAGGCATAAATAAATACAAGGAAGAATGTATATTTCAAAGGAGGTAGGCTGGAGTGGGAATTGTGAGTTCCTGTAAGTTTTATTTAACTCCTTTTTCCACGGAGCTTTCTTTAGGGAGGACTAAGCTGCCATTCTCCTGGGAAAGCTGAATTTGGGGGGAAAAAAAAAAAGGGCACCTTGCTTTCTCATGTACCTACTACTTATTTTTCCCATAACTTAATAACTTTTTTGCACATGTATATTTCAGGTTCTTTTTATCTTACTCCTTTTTCCCCATTCTTAATTTTCCTCAGATTATGGAGATGCCCAGTTGTATAATGCTGGGGAAGAAACTGCCTCCAGGTTACTCATTTCTGAAAAGAAGTTATTGTAATAAACGAGAAATACTAAGCTTATGTCACGTGCTGTCAATTCAGGCTTCGGAGAAGCTAGTTTCATGGGGCAGAACTGGCTATTATAACTTAAATCTTGTAAACAAAATTTACCTTGTGAGAGAGGATTGGCTCGGGCTCTTGCAAGTGTTCATACTTTGGAGAATGATTTTTATAAAAGACATTGCTACCTACATTCTGCTCAAGATTTTCTGATATTTTTAATTTTTTTTTTTAAATAAAGAACCCACATGAAGTCTGTGTGTTCTTTCTGAGCAAAATGCATTTCTTTTCAGTACCGTAGCTGCTAATCTGAGAAACCTGCCTTTAGTATCTTTGGTGAACGTTCTGCGTATGTTGCTTGCATAAGATTGCTCTTGCATCCTAGTAGTGCAAATTCTCAGCACGTGGTCAAAGCACAGAAGTGGTTCCTCTCCATTTAGTCTCCTACAAGGCATTTGGGTTTGCAGGGTTGTATGTACAGGTTTGTTACTTGAATTCTGGAAGAACAAGAAAGGCAAATATTAGTACTGGCAGCAGAAAGGTTAAGTTTCATTTTGCATTTTTTTCCCCTGAATCCTACCAGATTACCAGTGGTGCTTTTGCTGTATCTGCTTGGTATTTATGATACTGAAGTATGTGGTTGCATGCAGGCACACTAGTATAATTATAAGCACTAAAATAAAAACCATTCCAAACTTCTAGGACTTAGAAAAGTTGCATCATGCATAAACAATCATCCCCCAACCCTCCAGAATAGCTCATCTGAAAACTTCAATGCCATTTTTTGTCAGGAAAACATTTCTTTAATCATCAGTGTAAGTATAAACAGATCCTTGTGACAAGCTCTGTAATGTGAAGTCACTTTGTTTTATTTCTGTCTTCTGAGAGAAAAACTGTGTCAAACTCTGATGGAAAAAAGTTCCTATACTGATTCACAACTCTTTCAGTACATTCACCGAAATATGGCATTGTTTTTATTTTACGCAGTGCATTATGATAACTCTCCTTATCGCAAGAACTGCTAACTGTCTTGGATTGGCATGCTCATTCCTAAGATTCCACTCCTTTTTGGAGTAGGTGTGTGAAAAAGTATCTTTTACAGCCCTTGCAAATACTGAGCCGGAATTAATGCCTTGTACAAGTCAAGTTGGAGCAAATTTGAGGGTTCTGTTTGGCAGGCAAATGTTTCTAGCAGTTGAATCGTTAAGGAATTATGCATGTTTTTTTGGCCTTCCAAGTCTTTTTCCTGACTAATTTTGCACCAAGTGTGAGGGTCTGGAGTAAGCACCCCAAAGTCAGAAATCTGAATCACAGTTCTGACATCCTGTTGCTTCCATAGTTGCATTTTCAAGAATGAATATTCCTACTGGGAATGAATATGTGTGTGGGCTTGCAACATGCTGATGCTGTTACACCGCAGCTGGTAGGTGCGAGGCACCTTTTGCCTCTGGGTGGCTCTTTACTTCATGCTATCAGTTTCTGTCCTGTTACCCAGAATGAAGGGTTGCGGGTTTTTTTTTTCTTTTAAAAGTAAACTTATTTCTGAAACTAACCACAAAAATGGTGTATCTTGGAAGACACTGACATTGGCTTCTGCTGGACTGACCCAGTTAATACTGTCCTGATTTGGAACAGATGCTGATAGGCTCACTTCAGTCAGCAAAGCAGAATGGCTTTTGTGCTGGGTTCCTTTTTTGTCTCTGTGTGCTGGGGTCTGTTTCCAGTTGCCTGCTCTGATGTAGGTATTCCTGCGTCAGCCCTCTGGTTGCTTCATTCTTCCCTCTTTATGGTTTGTATTTGCACTTCTACCAGCTGGTTTTTGTGGGTAGACTTGAATTCTGCAGCATTTCATCCATCTTCATGTTAGGAGATCTCCATGTTACCCAGTTACTTGGCCACCTTCATATGGAAAAAATTTTCAGAATCCAAACTTGGGAAGAAATTATTATTTTTGTTCTCCTTATTGTAAAGGAAGAAGATTAATAACAAGATTAGATTGCTTAGATTACCTAGGAGGACATATAACCACATATGGAAAACCATTTAATAAAACAAGATTTTTGTGGGAGGACCTTTTTCCTTGTCTAGGTTGTTCCAAGGGACAGCTCTCTGATCACAGCAGGTTAAGTCTGTTGGGGAGCACAGACCTATGATAAACCTGATTTCAGCGTTATTGCACTGGTGTAATTAATTAGGACTTAATGGAGTGGCTCCACTTTCCTTAATGAAGGAGTGAATGTTTTTTTCAGTCTTTTGGCAGTGTTGGCACTATGGATACACGAGTGAAAGCATTAATTATTTTGGTTTAGGGTGGTGGCTCTAACTACAGTGAAGGTACCGCTTTTTCAAAGTCAGTGGATGGGGATTTTTGGTCTCTGTTGCGCTATAGAAATGGACCAGAGTCCGCTGGACAGTGGGTGGATGAGTCAGCCTGTGTCCTTACCTTCACATCAAAAGAGTGTCACGTGCTGATATAAATAATATCAGATTTTACTAAAGCAAGATGGGTCTGTGAACATCCTGGAGGCTCTTCCAGTTTGTCTAGTGCTGACAGACTCAGGGCAGAAGGCAAAGCAAACGAAGGGGGCAGCTGTAACACTCGCTTGATCAGCGCCCAGAATGGTTTTCAAAGCCAACCACTCTAAAGAATCACTTTGTATTTCCCATCAGGACTCCTGCTCTGATTATATATCGCCCCAATAGGCAGATCAATGAGCTAAAAGCAACACTTTGAAAAGGGTAGAGGGAGGGGAAAGGGGAGAGGAGGAAAGCAGCTCACTCGCTGTGCTGACTCAGGCAATGGGTTACAGGCTGGCTGCGATAAATGAAAGCAGCTACATGCACCCATGGCCCACAGTCACCACTGAGGAGGCTTCTGGGAAGGCAAGGCCAAAGGTGCTGCAAAATAAAACCATACGGATAATTAAAGGGAGCTTCAAGGAGCTGGATATCTTTTTAAACCTTGATGTGAAATAACAATTGATAGTAACTTGGAGTGGAGAAAGGAACTGAGATGTCATTGGGATGGTTAAAGTATTTCTCTTATTTGATCAAACCTGTCTACTCATATGTGCTTAGTAAAGACTATTAAGATAAATTGCCATTTAAGTTTGTTTGGTTTTTAAGATAGCGTGACTTCAGATACATCCTCAAGCAATTTGGGATTGATTTTTACTGAGGCTGTGTTCTGAATTTGAAGACTGCCTAGGGGGATTATGCGGGAGACTTGTTACCATGTCAGGCTAAAGATGCAGTTGTTGCCTTGATGTGTTTTCTGTGTCTATTGAATAATTTTTGGTGAGTTTTCTTTGGTAGGGGACAAAAAGCAGGTGAGTTTTGAGAAAAAGAGAATGCAGCCCAATCTTCCACATCCTCCCCTAGCTACGGAAAACCAGCTGCTTCTCATTTCAGAATCAAAATGATTAAGAGCATCTTTGAAGAGCAGGGCACAGGCTGCTTTATGTCTTTAGGATTTATAGTGAAATGATGCAATTTGAAATTGTATTCAATATCTGCCATTCCAACTCAACTGTGTTTGGAAAACAGTATTAGTGTTTGTAAAACACCTAGTATTAGTATCTGGCAGGAAATATGACAGCGATGAATGAAATTCACAGGAATCCTTGAAATTTTGTCAGTACAATATTAGAAGTTGGAGCTTTTGTACTTAAGTTTCCCATGTTAGTTCAGATTATAAATGTGCATTTGGAGTGCTGAATTTAATGCTCTCCCCAGAAGTGCATAGAAAAGCTAGAAGGAGCTTACAGTGCTCTAACAGAAATGAAGGGACAAGACGGGTTGTCACCGTTTGCAGATAAGGAAAACAGCACAGAAGAGCTAGCTGCCTTCCCACTGAATCTAACCCAGCTCTACCTGCTGTCTGCGCGCATGAGTTTCAGTGGAAGAGCTGTAGCCTGCAAAGGCAGAGCTCTGCACCGCCTGGATGCCTTCTCTGTTTCCCCTTTCTACTCTGAACCTTTACCCGCTGTTGTACAATGGCACCTTGTTATCGAATCTCCAGAAAATACTTTGGCAGGGAAGAGGCTTTTCCACTCTGTCCCATCTGCTCTGGTATCTCAGAGCAGATAGTGACTTGTTTGTGCCAGTTTCCAATAAGTACTTACATATAACAAACAGGTTTTAAAACCTCTAAGCTTTCCCATTTGCATTTAACTTTATTCACCTTTCCTTCTGTACATTGTATTTGTTGTTAAGCATGGAAGAGGAAAAAAATTCACCATCTTGGGGAAAAAGATACTAGCAGTGCACCCGAGGAAAAGGTGACACAAGGACACAAATGCGAACAAGGGTGACTTTGGAGCTGAGTTCCACAAGATCAGGGCTGGCCACGAGGTTCTGCATGTACCGACTCCCGTTGCCTCCCACCTCTCCCGGCTGCCTGCCACCTTCCTCTGTGCAGAGACAGTGATTTCAGTGAACTCTGTTGTGAGAGGCAATTTTTTTTTTTTTTCTGATCACTCCAGCCATTTGTTAGCTCCTAGCAGAGACCTCCCCAAATGCAGCACTGCCGGCAGCAGGATCTAACCCACTTCTCAGCTCGTGTTTTGGAGAAGAGATGAGGGTTGAGGCGTTTATCCCAGCAGGGCTTCCTCAATTAGAGAAAGACAGGTTGGATTTCACCTGGTACCGAAGCTGTGTTATTTGCTTGGCTCTCTGCCCTGCTCTTGGTCGCATCTATTGCCTGAACAAGGGCAGTAAGGCTGAAATTCAGTTCTTTGTGCTGCTACCCAGCGACCGTCCGAGGAACTGAGCTCTGCAGCACAGCAGCAGCCTGTTTTTTCTCTAACACCTTCATGGTCACTCACAGCACTGCTCATTCCTCCCAGCTCTTCTGCCGTGAGAGTGTCTGTGGGGCCCGTGGCCTGGCAGGGGAGGGTGGCATCCGACGGTGTCACTGCGGCAGGGACCGATGGCCCCAGGGGGGCAGAAATGGGGTCCTGGGCCATGGGGGACACCCTGAGGGGGCTGGGCAAGGCCATTATGGACTGTTGGTACCCTCAGGACCCTGACAAATGTTTCCAGCAGCGTGTGAAGGTGCCCGGTTTTCTGCCATATAACAACAAAGTATTCCCAGCGTGCAGCCCTCCATTTTTGACAAAGAAGCAGCAGTGACAAAGGGAGAGGGACAAGCACGTCAGGACAGGGGTACGCTTAGTGAGGGCTCATTAAGTAATGTCTAACTGCCAAACTGCCCTAGGAGATTAATGGGGTGGGGGGAGCAGGAATGCTGTCCCCTGCGCTCATTTGGCAAAGGGTGGTGCACAATGCTGGAAAAGCCTGGCTAAGGACAGCAGGGCGGGAGGCGAGCAGGGCATGGCTCCATGGAGCCACCATCAGCCGGAGCTAGGGGTTCGCAGCTGCCCTGTAGCAGTGCCCACACCAGCACCACCTGCAGACCCCTCTGGCCTCTTCAGGTGGAGTTAGTGGGTGGATGTTTGTCCTGCCTCACCTGCCCTGATTGCATTTCTAAATCTCCTTGCCAAGCACTGTCTGCTGACAGTGTCCTAGCTATGTCCCACCTGCAGGAGCAGGGCAGGAACCTGCTGTGAACTTCCCCTGCTCCAGAGAGGCCAGCAGTTTGAGATCTGACAGCCACTCTTGGGTCCGTGAGCTCTGCAAGGGCCCTGGATGGGGCAGTGTAGGAAATCCAGTGGCCCACATTAACCTGGTTTCCACACCAAACACAACCAAAGGGACAGCTGCCATCCACTCGACTGCTTTCACTGCCCAATTCATACCACTTCGGTCAAATACAGCTTGCAAGGAGCTGTCAGTGATCTGCTCTCATCCGTGAATGAAACCAAAAGCTCTGGGAAAGAACTGGGGGACATGGTCAGGCTCATAAAACACTTCATCCACCAAGCAATCTAAATCAAGTCATTTCCTTCTGTTGACAACTCACTTCTTTCTTCCTTTTTTCTCTCTCCTTGTTAATCCTTTGAGGAGTACTAATTTCGGCTGGAGATGCTCTTGTCCAAATCGGAGTCCAAGCCAAAGGCAGAGAGAAAAGGCAGTGAAGGACTCTGTGTGCATCTGTGATACATATGATAGTGGCAGAGCGTGCTGGGGCGAATGAAGATTTGAGAGGGTTGCACACTGCACCAACCGTGAAATGTGATGCTTAATCAATTAGGGAATTACACAGCGACAGAAGTGAATGATCAGTGACTTCAGTCAAAACCAGCAGGTGTTTGGGCTCTCATGTCCCAGTTTGGTGCTTTCCGGTTTGCTCCTGAGATGTTCATTTAAACAAGCAGCCTGATTCCTATGCCTGCTGGTGACAGCAAACATCTTACCTTTGTCTGCTACAGATTTGGCCGTGGCCCCGGCCTGTTCATCAGGAAGCACCAGGAACAAACATGACGAGGCAAAGGCGAGCACAACCCAGTCAGACAGGATCATAGAATCATTAAGGTTGGAAAAGACCTCTAAGATCATCAAGTCCAACCATCAACCCAACACCACCATGACTCCTAAACCAGGCCCTGGAGTGCCACGTCTACACCTTTTTTGAACGCCTCCAGGGATGACGACTCCACCACCTCTCTGGGCAGCCTGTTCCAATGCTTAACCACTCTTTTGGTAAAGAAACTTTTCCTAATATCCAATGTAAACCTCCCCTGACGCAACTTGAGGCCATTTCCTCTTGTCCTATTGCTAGTTACTTGGGAGAAGAATCCAACACCCGCTTCACTACAACCTGCTTTCAGGTAGTTGTAGAGAGTGGTAAGGTCTCCCCTCAGCCTCCTCTTCTCCAAACTGAACAACCCCAGTTCTCTCAGCCGCTCCTCCTAAGACTTGTTTTCTAGACCCTTCACCAGCTTCGTTGCCCTTCTCTGGACACGCTCCAGCACCTCAGTGTCCTTCTTGTACTGAGGGGCCCCAATACTGAACACAGTATTTGAGGTGCGGCCTCACCAGTGCCGAGTACAGGGGCACGATCACTTCCCTACTCCTGCTGGTCACGCTATTCCTGATGCAAGCCAGGATGCTGTTGGCCTTCTTGGCCACCTGGGCACACTGCCGGCTCATGTTCAGATGGCCGCTTGCTGAGATGAACTATGGCTCAGATCACGCCCCCAGGAACACCTTGAAGCTGCTACTTTTCTTTTCCCTTCTTGGATGTTTCAGTGCTACAGCCCCTGGGGACGAGGCAGCATGTGGGTTCCCTGCAGGAAGATCAGTGACCACGACCTCCCACAGGCACAGTCATCCTCCCGTCTCCTTGCTGCAATGCCAAAACCCCCCTGCGCTATTCCCAGCCTTGCGATAGCAGCAGCAGCAGCGAGTGCCATTTGCAGGATTTAAGCAAGACAAAGACAAATGGATGGAAACTCCCAGGGTGCCAGGACCATGGAGCGGTGGATGTTTTGTCACGGTGCCAGAGAGATCGGACACATATTTACTCAGATATTTCAATGCTTTAGCTGACCTTGAAGAGCAGGTACTGCTGCCACTTGTTTGATGCCAGGGAATAACCTTAAGCTGAATTTTTTTTTTTTGAATCAGCAAATATAACAAAAATGCATTTCCAGCACAGAACTCCAGTTTTACTGTCTTTGACTTGATTTTTTCCTACCCTCAGTCCCTCTTGCTGTTTATAGCTGTTCCTCATGACACAGTTTTCCTTCCTCTCTGTCCTCTCCCCCAGCTACCTTTCCACTACTGGGGATTTCTCAGAAACGTCATGCTGCCAGAATTCACCTTTATTCTTAGAAACAGGAGCACAAGGACATTTGCTTGGAAGCAACATGACAACTGTGAAGAATGACATGGGCATGGACATTGAATAAAATAGGAGAGGGGCAAATTGGAGGGCAGAAGGCCAGAATTCAAGCTGTGTTTTATAGGCACAGACAGAAACAGATTTCATGGGAAAATTTAGAGAGACAGAAAAAAAAAAAAATTGATGTAGCTCAGTGATGACCATGGTGATGGCCACTGTGGTCGGCTGGGTTTCAGAAGGATGTTCTGTGGCATTTTGATGTCCGTTCTGCCATGCAAAACCCACAGCTCTCTTCCTCTCTCCTCCAGCACCGATTTGAGCAGAGCAGCAGCGGGCATTTGCAGCTGCACTCAGCCAGCCTGGCTGCATGCCATCTGCTTTCCCCTCCATCCCTGCCACGCTCCGCCTGCATCGCTGCTTCTGATACACCTCTGGCCAGTTCATCAAATGATCGCTTCACGAAATTTACCTCTCATGTCAGTGACTTGAGAGCTGGGAGTTTCAGATGGGAGTTCCCTAGCCAGGACTATTTGCGTGGAAACTGGTTAGTGGATATGCCCCTGTGCTCGTACCCCGCGGCTGCTGTGCTTTGCTGGTCTTCGCATGTCTGCACGGACCCTCTCTGCAGCACAGGCACGCTGGGACTGATGCTTCATAGAGCACTGGAGCTGGTCTGTGCGCAGATTTGGGATGTTCAAGTGCCCAGAAATCCTGGGCAAATGTGCAAGATCCTTTCAGTCTGCCAGAACAACATTTCCAGGTGGGAAAGGACATGTCTGAGAAATGCAAACATGCGGTAGGCCTTTCCAAATGGGTTTCATAGCATACAACTAATAATTCAGTGCTCCTCACAGAAAAGTAAGGGCAGACAAGGCATATGCCCTAACTCTTCCAAGCATTTTTCCCTTTGTCTCATTTTTCTTCTGGGATTACAAGAGACGGAGGCTTAGATTGATTTGTTTTTCTCTTCTGGAGCAAGGGCTTGGGGATTTCACTTTTACAAGGAACTTCTGCCATGTGGAGAAAGGTCAGAATCCTTTTTGCTTTGGGTTTTTGTTTGGGGTTTTTTTGTTTGTTTGGTTGGTTTTTTGTGTGTGTTGTTTTTCCAGTTCCCGGGGCCGTTGGAGACAGGCCTGCACCATGCCGTGGTGGTTCCAGATAGGTGCTGTCTAGAGCAGAGCTAAACCAGAAGCAGGCTCCCGGGAAAGATGGTCTCTGTCTCTAGCTATTTGGCCAATTTGTACTCACAGTAACACTGCTGAAAGAGGCGGCAGCACACTTAGCATTCATGGCAGCAGCTGCCTCAACTTTTCAGCCTACAATTACAAACCGTGTAATTATCCTACAGCACTGCCTGGGATTATGTACACTTAAAACTGCATTATGCAGCAGCAGTTTGTCTGGCACGATCAGTGTTGATGGCCTCTGTCGCTGGAAGTGTCAGGGCCAAAGGTGGAGCAGGCATGCAGGCAGCTCATCTGCTCTCTGGCCACCTGGGAACTGCTTGCTGGACTTTGCCCTTGGCCCTTATCTCCTTTAATCAGCTTTGTCAACCCTGTTTCCTCGCCACGACAGAAGAACTGAACCAAACTGGGAAGGGGAGTCTAAGGAGACCTTGCAGACTGAACCTCTGGTCCCATGCAGAGGGTTTGCTTGCTTTGCTGGCAGAGGTGTTGAGTTCTTCGGGGAAGAGACCCGTGGGCTGGCAGCCTGTGACTAGGGCTCTGGAGCAACTCCTGAATGATGGTAACAGCAAACATTCAGCATTTTAAAACACAAGATTAGCACCACTGATAGCCATGGTTTTAGCATTCCCACTGACTGCCTAAGAAGTTCTTCACCTTCCAGTGCTGGGTTATAAAAGAAACAAGTTCTCTGGCACAGAGTGACCCAGGTACCCCAGGGTGGAGAATTCAACACAGCTAGACACCTGCTGTTGCAAGTCCAGTCCTGCTCCCACCACAGTGGCTTGGTGCCCCCCTGAAGAGCTAGTTCTGCTGTAAGATGGAAGTGGGATGGCTGAGTGACTGAGTGACTGAGCAGCTGTTAGCAGCAAGCAAAGGGCTCCTGGCCACGGAGTATCCTCACTGCTGCAGTGCAGAGATGTGGTTTCACTTAGGGTGTTTTTGCTGAATGAAAGATTTGCATCAACCTTGGTTGGCCTCTCCTTTCTTTAAATGATGCGATAAATCAGAAAGTGATAAGGGGCCAAAGGGAACGTTTGAAATTCCAGTGGCATTTCTAGGAACTGCCTGGCACACTCAAAGTTCCTCACAGCGACCTGCTGGCCAGCCTGCAGGAGGGAAGCAGGTGGCTATGGCGAGGCACGTACGTGGGAAACAAACCAAAAAAGCCCTCAGTGCATCTCAGATTACATTGTCAGCTCCCCAAACCTGAAGGTAGGCGGTCCCGTGGTTAAGGCTTTCTGCTGAGGATTCAGTACACTCTTTTTCTAGCCCCTGCACTGACAAAGGGAGCACCAGCAAGGAAGTACCCTTGTAAATATTAGTATGTCCCCTAATGGGGCTTGAAGTACTGGATGAATCCATTTGACTGAGAAGATCTCTGTAGACCCTGCTTGGTGCAGCTCTCCAAAAGCAGCACACAACTGGGATGAGCCTGTTCCCTGCAGGGAAGTGGGAGCATCACCTAACGTTCACTGATGATGGTGCTGTCTGAAGGGCGACTGAGGGTAAGCCACATTTCTGCGGGGCAGTAAGGATGGCTTCTCCCTTAGCACTGCATGGGCACATCAGCATCTCTCCATAGCATGGGGCATTGATGAACCAGCCCCACGCCTGTAGCATACAGGTCTGATGGAGGTGTTTCCCACAGATGTTCTCGGAGGGAAAGCATTTCATAGGATTGAATGTGATGCTGGAGGTCGCATTGATTTTAAGAGACAGCATGATGCAAATGTGTCTGAAATCACTCCTTGAATTTTACTGAGTGTGTGCAAAGAAATGGCTCTCCTGAGGTCACCAGAAGATTTGGGGCAAAATATAGATTAAGCACCAGGTGTCCCCAGCTCACCACTGATCCGCTCTCTCCCCAGTGTGCAAGGTGACATTGCTCTCCTTTATTGCAGCCACTCCTCTACTGACTCAATTTCCTGAAAGTCCAGCCACACTGAAGCATGTCTGGTTGGGTACCCCCAGGTTGGAGGGACTCTAAATAACATCCAGTCCTATGCACTGCAGCCAGACGCTGCACTACGCAGAGCTTGTCTCTGGCTCAGTTCAGGATGGACACAGACAGCACAGATAACCGTTCCTGGCTGGACTTGTTCTCCTGCCGGACTTGTGCTCTCTCTGATCAGTATATGACTCCAACCCCAGTTCTCGGTAGTGTTGCCCTCAAGAGGAAGTGCGGGGGCTGTGTGATCTGGTTTGTTCTTACTATACAATGGGCTTTTTATTTTTCTTAACTTCAATGACCTCACACCAATTTGGAGACTTCTCTTACCATTACTTTCTCTCTGTTCCGGAACTTGCTTTTCTCCTGGACAATTGCCATTTTCCTGCTGGAGAAGGGTACTAGAGTGGTAGAAAGAGCATGATTCATATTTGGGAATTCAGGGGGGAAAACTAGCAGCACCTAATGAGTGAGTGCAGCATGGGAATGTGCCATGAATTAACAGCCAGGGAAACAGCCTAAAGACACTGGCTGTATTCAAGGACAGGAAATAAAATAGTGAGGAGCATGTTAATCGTTAGCTAATTGCATAATCTGTGTTGCAGTCGGTTGGGTTTTGTCTCTTGTACACCCAGTTCACAGATGCTGAGCAATTCAAAGTGGCGTGTGTTGCAGCTGGCACTGGCCCCTGCTTCCAAGCACGTTACTTCATGGGGTCAGTAGTGCAAGAAGGTTTCAGGATCTGCAGCCTTCTTCCAGCTGTGTTTTACATAGATATGCTAGTCTGTGGATTCACTGAATTTCAGCTCATGTCAATTTATACATCTATGTCAGGAACCCTCCATAGCCCAAAACTTACCTGGAGGCTGGCTAAGAAAAGATTTTGACACCACAGAGCATGCTGCAACAAGAAGCTACGGTATCACCTATTTCTTTAAGAGTGTTTGCTTACATGACACATTTAAAATGCCTATGGGTGATCTAAAGACATTCACTTCAGGTCTTCCGGGACTAAAAGTCAGCACCATGCATGTAGGCATTTCCCTCTGCTGTTGCTTCCAGAAGGAGCCCAGAGATTTAGCAGAATTTGCTCATTTGAAGAAAGATAAAATTTTCACATTGGGAAAAATGTTACAGAATGAGGTTGATCTTGTTTTTTAAGGGTAGCTTTTTTTAAAAGGGCTGTTTGGTGACTCAGCTGCAGGTTACTGGGAAGTTACAGGTAGTCTTTGGAAGATGAGGAGGGGCTGTGTCAGGAGAAAGTGAGGTTTTGCAGAATACAATGTGTTGTAAAGTGTTAACACATTTATTAATTGTATGTGGGCAGACAACTTCACACACCCTACCAGAATTTACTGTACTGATGTCAATTCCATATTGTATCTCTGTAAGCGTTATGAATCAGCCAATATCTGACATTAATTATCTGCATTTATCATTGTGCAAACTGACATAATGATCAGTTATGGGGTAAAACATCAGTAACTGTTTACTGATGTACAATCTTCCACAGCCGAGAGGTGCAGCGTGCATTGCGCAATGTCTGCTTCAGCAGCAATGCCATGTGCAGGTTCCATGGTGGTGGCTCTCCTCCCACCGCCACATATGGTTCACAGCTTCTTTGCTAGTTCACCTCTTTTTGGAAATGTTTCTCTATGAAGTTCCAGGAAATTGCTTTACGGCTGTCTCACCTCCTTTGTTCACCCATAACTGGAAACACGAGGTATTATTTGTCTTGCAGTTCAGTGACCTATGACCACTTTCAGGAAATGTTTGAAAAAATGTTGAAAGAATGCAGGATATTTGGTCTGAAAAAAAAAGAAGGGAGAACAAGCAGAAAAAACACCTTCCAGAGGGAAGATTTCTTTGGAGACTGTGGAAATCAAGCATCCACCATGCCCACTGAAAACAGGGCAAGAAAACATCACGTTCATTTTCTAAAAAGATCATCTAGGATAGATATTAGAAAAAAACTTCCTAATTATACAGAGAGATGAGTCTTGGAACAACACAGGAAGATTTGGACTTTCCTTTTCTAAAGTTCAGAGAAGACCTTAGGCAAACCTTGGGCAGCAAAGGTCGAGGGTGACATCCTCAGCGGCTACTCTTGAACTAGATGATCCGTGATTGTAAGATTCAGGCCTAGAGGACTGTCCTAGCAGGCTGACACAGTTACAGAGCTGGAAGAAGCCCTGTATGGTGATGGCCAGCCAACCCATCCCTCAGAGACCCCTTAGGCAGAAATGGATTTGTTGTGCTCAAAGAGGCAGTGCAGAGCAAAGGAGTCCCATAGCAGCTTTGGACCAGAGCTCCCAAGGAATGTCTTTTCTTCCATTTTCAGCCTCTGTAGTTCCAGAACTGGGGTTTCCCTCTGTCTTTATGCAGAATTCAGCACAAACAGCCCTTTGAACACCACTGAAACAGAAATATCAAAAAGTGATCCTTTCCCACCTTGAGAAATAAGCATGTCCCAAACACTCATCTCAAAAGCAGAAGAGACAGGCTGTGGAAACATTCAGTCTGGAAATTAATCTTTTGAACAGGAGCTGAGTCTGAATAGATTGTATACATATTTATGTTTGTGCATTTTGAGTTACTGATGCTGTTTTCATCTTTGACTAAATAAAATTTTATAACAATTTTTTAAAAAGTCCAGACTGGATTTTAAAGGAAGTATACAAAGCACATTTGTCAAATTTACTATGGGAGTAAGTGGCACCAACGCTGATTTTAGTGACTGTAGTTTCTTACTGTAGTAGCTTGACTTGGCCTAATTCAATTGGAAGCTGGACAAATACCTCCTTTGGGCCAAATCCACCTTAATCGAAGCTTATATCAATCTTGTAATATCAATAATCCTATGCCTGCTAAACCCAGTAGTTATTTTGGTTGTATCTGGCAAGATAAAATTATCTGTACTCAAAAACAGTGATTCGGTTTGTTGCCATATCACTGTATATTAATACAATCTGTCTTACAGCAATATATATGTATGTAAATACACCCGCACACAAACACGTATATACAAATGTGTACATATCCTTATAGAGAATAGGTATGTGTTCTGCATACATGCCATCTCATACCATGTTTCTGTAAGCAACAGAGGTCACTGTAGTACAGGACAAAGCTCCCTTTTGGCATCCACTAAAGGCACCCCTGCAGGCAGTTCCCTATCAAGCACCAACAACATTTGGTGTGGTATTAGCTGCAAATCAGTCACATTTCTATGATAGCAATGGAAGCAAGACATATTCACAAATAAGTATTTACAGGAAATGTCCTTGTTTGGGGAACAAATGAGCACTTGCTCTGGAAATGCTGCGGTACCAGTGACATCCCTATGGTAGTACTTGGTAGCATCAAAACTCTTTCAGTGAACTCTGTTTGCATTGGGCTGAGTGTACATGCCTTTGTATACATCATTTCTCTGTCTGGTTTTCCCAGCTGTCTTTACCAGTAACGCTTTCACAGAGCAGGCCAGCCCTCCTCTCTCACAAATCCATTCATTCATTCTTCACTTAGGGCTTATTTTGGCTGCCAATGAACCCAAAGGTGCTCCAGACACATTCCTTTTCTCCAGCCAGCTCTTTTTCCTGTCATCCCTTGAGTGTATTTTTGTGGCTGTAACATAAGAGGGGCATAACACAAAAAGAGGCCGCACTGAATCGCCACACACATCTTTATTTACCAGCCTTCCTTCCAACACTACAGCTCTCAGCTTGCCTTTGCCTTTCTGCAGCTAAGCGGAAACAAGGGAAAACATGGCTTTGTTCCAAATGTAGGTTGTTTCCACACCCCTAACTGATTAGGAGTTCAGTATAAATCAATGTAACTCAGTGTAAAGAGGCGCGCAGATGCATGAACCAGTACTTTCTACTGAAATACAAAGTATACACAGTGCTAAGGTTTCATAAATTATTTGACCCTCAGTTTTTTTCATGTAACTGAAATACATGCCAACATGAAATACAAGACAAACACACGCCATTCATGTCAACAAAACAAATTATTAGGACATAAAATTAAAATGAAATCCATGTTCTCTATTCTTTGTACTTCAGCAACAAAAGATGTCTGGCAGCTCTAGAAGATAAAGATTACCTCCATACACTATATATCACATTCCTTTCCCTGATCTTTTCCCTTGAACTTTGGCACTTACTTAATCACTGAGGTCTTTTTTCAGGAACATGAGCAGCCTTTAACATGGAAGATGTCTGAATGTGGAATCCTACATACAGTAAGTTTCACCTTAAAAAAGAAAAAAAAAAGAGAAACTTCTATAGCTTGTTATATCTGATCAGCATTTGTGCTACTATCTGACTTGTATTTTAACTAGCTAAATAAAAATACCCTGTTAAGAGAGATGAGTATTTTTTTTCTTGCAGAGAGTGGCTTTGTTTTCTTTAGATGGCAACAGCACCTGATGACTTCAACTTTCTCAGCAAAATTCAAATATGAATGTGTTCAGGTATGGGTCAGAGAACCTGGATACAGAAATATGAGTCCATCTGAGAGAAACATAGATATGTAGCAGATCACAGTGGTGTTAAGGTACCACTTAGAAATCTCTCACATTCTTCAAAAAAAGTGGTATCACAAGGAGATGTGTAGCGCTTGATAACCAATAGGAAATACGTGTCTAGGGCTCTGCCTTCAATACCTAAAGCCACTATAAACAACTGCACATCCACTGGAGACAATTGGTTATTTCCCAAAGTTTGCAATTCACGGGCCTTAGCCAAAAAGCACAGATAACTCTAATATATGGTTGCCTACTAGTATCTCTTGGAGTTGCTCAGACTCTTTGAGATCAAGACCTTAAACACAGCAGTGTTGACCTTGCATTCCTCAAATAGCCCAGGAATAAGAGATGCTACATCAGAATGATGCTGAGGAGCTATTTGGTACTGAAGTTATTCATGCCAAACTCAGAACAGAGTAAACTGGTTTGAATGAAGCCACTTGAAACGCAATAAGCAACTTGCTTTCTCATTTGGCTTGATTCATTTGACTATCACCTTCAGGTTACTCAAGGTTACCTCCTTTCTTGTAGACCTGCTGATGAAGAAGTAAGCCTCCTCCACGTCCTGGGGTTGCAGATCATTCACAGCCACTATATGGTCTCCATGATTAAACAAACATCCCAGTCGGCAAGGACCAGTCCACTGTGAGACACTAGGCAATAAAGGAAACATATGGGATATCCTGTTACTGCTAACAGAATGGCAATGGCTGAACAGGATTGCATTTATGGTGATGCCCTCTGGAAACAGCACAAAGGTTGAATGACTTTGCAGCTTTTTGATCTGGTTCTAGCTGAAACCAAGCTGCTTCATCCATCCCAACGGGTCCTCCTAAAAGCACGTACGACACTGACATTGCAGCCTGTTAACAAGTGAGACCGGTGCTAGCAAGGTCACCAGTGAGAGCTGAGGATTCCAGCTCAAAAGCAGTTGACCAGACTCGCTGCAGGTACGTGTACGCTACTGTGGATGTTTTAGCCCTATGTTTGACTGAGATGATTTCCAAAGTCATCCCAAAAGAATGGAATTAAACTTATTATCATGTGTTTTATCTATGATATAACTGCAAGGATCAGAGATCCGTTGGTGTCCTGATGGGACCCTTATGGAAATTTCAGTATCTCTTTCCTACTTGTCTCTGATAGACTCTCCTTGATGCCAAGCTATTTAGAATTAGCTGACCTGACAGTCAGACCTAGTGCTCTGTTCCAAATCCCTTCAATATGAATTTCCACAGAGAAAGCTCTGTAAATTTAGGTGTAGATCCAATTATTGAAATGGGGTTGCATTTCCAGTCCCTTTTGCAATGGTATTTTTTCTTCTTGCTGACAGTGGTTGAAACAAAGTGACTTGCTGTGCACGCAGTACCCCTGATTGGTGTGAATATGAGAGCAACAGCAAAAGGCAGTCCCAGTGCTGTGTGGCAGTGAAAGATCAACAGGTAGCACAGGAGTATGCACTGAACATTTTTTCTGCTCCCTCTTCTTTATCCTAGTCATTGATATTGAAGGTCTTGGGAGAGCACTAATTTCCAATATGACTACTAAGAAGATGTATGTGCTCTAGCCCATAACATCTACTTGTGAAAATCTCTGTCTGGCACTCATTCCTACCACTGAACCAGTGCTGGGATTAATTTGGAGATAATTTTATGCTGGCATCCAACTCAAATCAGCTTGATTTACGTAACATAATTTAAGTTTTCACTTACAGCTCACACTTAACTAGAGAGTCTCAGAATGCTTTTGCAGGTGCTACTAATTAAATTATGAAATTATGTGATGTAGGTCAACAATATGAGGGGGACAGGCTAATAGGTTAAAGGGAAAAAAAAACATAAGAAAGGATTTGATGAAAGAGAGTGAATCACTGGATTTACTAGGTTTGGAAATGGTTCCCTCTGTGCACATAGGTTCCATGTTGTCACCCTTTCCAGTGACAGACAGGTTTTATGGCTTTCCAAAGGACTGTCATCTCTTTCCACAAATCCCCTTTTTCTTCATAAGGCTTAAGTGTGCATAAGGGGGTACAGAAGTCAAATAAATGGGACTTGAAGTCTATCCCTTGTACATGCTTCCTAATTTTTGGCTTTATCATCAATAACAAAGGGTTATTAGCCACCTATACTACAGCCTGCAAGATCTTTTGTTGAAAGGCCCCATTTACCCTATCACAAGGTAAAACTGACTAGCAGTAATTAGCTGATTTCACACCAACATTAGAAGAATAGCTTTTGGGGTGGGACTTCATCACTAATTATTACACAGCATGCTAAGGGATCTCAGTTCTATATAGTCCTTTCAACAGCAGTTGAAATAGGAACTCTAGTACATGAAGAGTCAGAAAGAGCAGAAAGGAATCACTGAAGTACTGGCACACACTGACCTTGCCCTGTTCTGCACTGCCAAAACCATATACGGATGTGTATGGTTGTACACTTCTGTACCTACACTGACTGTCTCTCATTCACATCAGACAGGCACCATCACAAAACATCCAGAACTTACCATATTTGTCCTGCTGCTTCAGTAAGTTTTAGGTAACTCTTAATATCAGCCAGGGGGACGAAAATGTCCAACTTCTGCAGCTGGGTCTCATCTGTAACTTGACTGTGAGAGAAAACATCAGAGACCAGGCACGCTCTACCAGCACCTCAACTGAAATCCACAGAGAAGATATATCTGTCTTTGCAACGAAAATGGAGACGACACTTACCTGAGCAGTACAGACAACTGAACCACCGAAAGTGGTAATGAATTTTGCCTTCTCTGAAGGGTTGGCTGCTGGCTGGTGCTGCTTTCTGGGAGTCCTAGGTCTCTGTTTGCTTCCAAGTCTCTTGGACGTGCATCGTTGTCTTGGTGTCTGGGAGGAGACAGGGGCCCATCATGCCTGCACGTGAGCTGGCAACTCTCATCCAGCAACCTACTGAAGAGGAATGGTGATAAAAAATGAACTGGTTTGGCCATTCCAGGTACTCTTGCTGTGTTTGAAGCTGGATCAAATAGCCACCAGTGAAGCAAAGAATAACAAGTTCTTGTAGAATATCCAGTGGACAAAATTACAGCTAAGTAAAATAAACTCCTTCTAAAAATGGACCATAAATACCAAAATAAACCTTTTCAGTATTTGAAGACTATTTATCGAGCCTGAAAACGTTCCAGCTAACAACATGCCTTGACAAAGAAACTGAGTACAGATTGTTGGCCTTGGCTGTACTGGCTTCTGCAGGGATGTAATGAGATACAGTAACTCAGATGTGCTTGAACGCTTTAAGTCTATTTGATGAGTCTTATAATGCCTGGAGCCAACTCCCCTCCATGCCCCAGACAACACTGGGGTTAGTAGGAAAAGCTGCTCTTGGTATATTTTAACTCAGATGGCACAGGCTTGTGAGGTTTCTATAGCAATTCCCTCCAGGGGCTCTCAAAGACACAGATGAGCTTGAATAAGCCTATTGGAATGAATAAACTGGTTTGTGGATCTGCATTTCCAATTGCCTCTCACTATGTGGCATAAGACTTGACTGTCTGTAGGTGGCAGGCCACAGCTAACAGCTAATGACCAGTCCTCTGGCCCAGGAGGTATGGTTTTACCATGTAGGCACACGTCTCTTCAGTATACTGTGCTACATCATGGAGATTGTAAAGTTTCCTTGTGGCACTACAACTGTGACACAAAGTTCAGGTCTTTCTTTGTGACATGCCAAACACTGTACCTTCCAAGTACACAGCATCAGACCCATTCTTTGGATGGGAAAATGGAAGAAAGGAGATGACCTACTCAGGATCACATAAATTCTTACTGGAAAAGCTGGGAGCTAATGCCCCATGTCTACCTTTCTCTTTTAACCACTAGATAATGCTGCCTGCTTTGGAGACTACCTGTCTGAAAGGTTGCTGGAGCTTGGCTGCGGTATCTGAGTAAAGTGGTGAGCTGTTATGACATGAAATCCTAGAAAAAATATGAGTCAACAAAAAGTGCTGCATCCTAGACAGAGCGTGTCTAAATACGTGAGTTTGCAATGTGAGTTTAAATTTCATGTGGAGGAGTTTGAATTTCACTCTGGTATTCCTACAAGTTCTGAACTTTCTGAACCAAGACCAAAGAAGGTCTCATTCAAACAAGATGCAGCCTCTAGATATTGTTATGTAAATACCACAAAGGACAACTCTATCTTTACCACTATGTCAGTTTTAATTTGCAAAACCTTAATGAAGTTGTTACTTACAGTGATTTCATTGACATATAAATGTTCTCCTTTACTGAGTTCTTCTGCACTGGCTTCTCTTGCACAGGGACATCAGACTCAGCTGTAGGCTCAGGCTTTGATACTTCAGTAGTGCACTGTTGGAAAGACATAACTACATAAGACGTAAATATTCTTGCTCTGCTTACCTGAAAAAAATCTTCTTAATGTCCTTATTTTGGTCAGTGCTCATGCTGTTTAAACACATTGGCTAATATAGCTTGTCTTTCCCCAAATAAGTCACTTCCCAGAAACCATGAGCTAGAAAGGTGGTTGAAACTTAGAAGTTAATGTTATCTGGTATTATTGACACTACCATTTGCTTTCCTTTCAGGCTGGGACATAACCAGCTATATTCTAAAGTACTACCATAAAAATTTTGTTACGTTTTAATTTAAGCAGGTTGAAAATAGAGTCTTGTACTTTGGGTGTGCTTAACTTAAAGGACTTAGATTGTATGACAAAATCATATTGTTAATGTCCTTCAGTTAGCTGTACAGTCTTTGGAGAGAGGCTGTGACTTCTGCAGAAGACTGACTACTTACCTGCTTCTGACCACTAACTACATGAGAAGCCCAGAGAAATTAGCCTCCCAAATTAGGTGCCAGAATTTGTTTAGAATTACCAGTATGATTCCTCCCACTCCCTTGTTTCCCAGTGAAATGTAGATACCAAAATGTTTCACAGCGTTTTTAAAGCACTGCTTCGTTTTATGCAGCTTACTGATGCTTCTACAGAATTGCATTTTAAAATATATAAAAATAATATACAGCTACGTTTTCTAATGGAAGTTTTCACTTTTGAAAAAAAACCCCTGTGATACAATAGGCAAAAGCCATTTACAATGAAACAGTCAGTTTGGGGAATTTCAACAAAAACAGCAATGTTTTTGTCAAAATGCCACTTTCTACCAGAAAGATCCTTTGAATGAGTGTAGTGTATTTTTTCTTGTACAAATGAAAGCTCTATTACCTACTGCTTTATCTACATATTTCTTTTGCAAGGTACTAGTGGTTCCTCATACCAGTTCCTCTTTGGGTCATTAAATGTCTCCTGTCTCCTTGGAGCTATTAACAAACCAGCACAACTCACAACTGATAAACTACCTTTGCTAAAATATTGCTGGGGGTTTGGTAATAGTCTTCTTCGTCCTTTTTGATGTCTTCATCTGTATCGGATGACAGCAGATTTTCCTCACTCTTTCCCAGATTTTCATCCTGTTAAAAGAATGGTTTTGTATTTAACAGGTTCAGTTATACAGATTGTTTAACATGTATTTTTTTCCATTTACATGGAGAAGTAATAGAATCAGAAAATATCCACAGCAAACATGGGAAGACATGTTTCTCCTTGAAGAGAGATATGCTCAGAGCCAGTTTGTTGTAGGAACAAGGTTTCTGTAGTTGTGCTCCTACTTATACTTTTGAGATCCACTGTAGACAGACAAAACTGGCCACTAATATTAGTACTTCTCATAGACGGATTTGTGGTAACCAGACAGTTGCAATTGACTGCATGTTCACAACCTGTTATTTTGTTTAAAAATCAAGTGAGTTAAACACTTCATGTACGAATCTGCATGCATTTAGGGTCACTTGTGTGCAAAAGATTTTTTATGTGCATTCAGTTCTAAAATCCTTATACTAGGAAAAAAAGCTGTAGGAAAACTAGAAATGGATCAGGAGATACTTGTCCTTTTTAAGCACCTTTTAACTGCTATCAAGTAAAGAATGAATTTGGGATTTCCCTGACTAATGAGAAGTGTATTAACTCATATTTCTCCATCAACTAGAACATACCCCAGAGGGCTGGGGATCTGACACTGAATCCTTTGTGTCCTGAGTGATATTCTGCCTTCATAAACACCTGAAATACTAAGTTTGCAGCAATCTGGTAAGTAAAGGAGAAATTAATCCTTCCACCAAGTTTACCTTTCGAAGTCACAAAGATAAATTATTTATTTTTATGTCTCCTTGTTGACTTCACTTTAATGAAGAGTATGGTAATTAATATTTAGCTGCTTCCCAATACAATTCCCCATGCCATGTTTGTGATGCAGTCGTTTCTTATCTCTCCACTTACATCCTTGGTTTCCATGGTGATCATTTTAATAATTGCTAAATAGGCCACAGAATATATTACTGTTTTCAAGGTAAAGTAAATTAAACTAATTACTCTCTTACATATAAAGAGAAGAAATTGGCATTGAATAGAAATTAAAGATGATGAATGTATTTTTGTTCCTTGTTGGTATAAATGACATAAAAAGCATATGCTGTAAGAGTCAGAACAAACCTACAAACGGTCCTTCAAGAAGTGCATAACAAAACCCCAGCAGGAACAAGGTTGGCTCTGTGGTCATGATATAAAGTCATGAACGAGTTTCCTAGTGACTTTTCAGGAGCTTTGGATCAATCAAGCGAGTAACACTTGGGGAAAAGGGGGAAGAGGAGGTGATTTTATGAAGTCTTGAGATCCTCCAGCTCCTAGGAAATTTCAGAGAGCAGACAACACTCATCAGCTTCCCAAACTGAGCCTTCAGCCACTGACAGTGGCTACCTTTTGCCAAATGCAGTATTTCCCCTTGGTACCATTGCAGATTATTGGAACAATGGGAAGGAGACGGTTAAGCTGCAGCAGCAGTGCGTTTCCCTAAAGCAGTTTGCCAACATCTCTGTTCCTCCAGATGCTTTACAACCAGAGCAGTGCAGTTAACCTCAGTGTACAATTATTCTCAGATACAGCTAAGCAAGTTCTTTAAGTCTCTGTTGAACCATGGGGTGGATTTACATGAGAGAGAAAGAGATGATGGAGAAAATTGGCTGTAGCCCAAGATGGAAATGATACCTGGAGAACAACTGAGTAATTGTTAGTTTCAGGCGCCTTACGGAAAGGGTCAAAAGTTATGTGTTGCCCTTGGACAGAGGAACTTCTCTTTCAAAAAATCAGGTGTGTCTAACAGATATTGAAGCCAGACTCCTGACAAAGATGTTTAGGTGCCTGCAATATAGTAATGAGCAGGACAGGGTGATGCACATCAGGGCTCTTTATTTTGATGCATTTCAGGTATTGAAAGCTGTGTGTCAAAATAGCTGATATTGAATTGCTGAGTCAGATGTGGTTTAGTAGCTCCAAAATGTACGACTGAAAGGGAGTCACGTCCCCAAACCTCTCCTGGGTGGCTGGGTCCCTGCCTGCGTGGCTGGGCTCAACTCACGTTGATAGGCCTGTTTGCATGAGTGATGGCTACTGACCAAATAGTTTTCAAGATCTGGGCCTGGATGAAGGAACCACTAATAAAAAGCAAAACAAATCAGATACTAGAAATGTGGAATCATAGTTCTAACAGGACGTAAATACAAGGGATTAATCTGGAAGTCAGCTGTCTAGACATCACTGAGCAGAGAATAGATCCAGAGATGTTAGCAGATGCTGAACTTCTGAGGCAAGTGACATATTTTTATCAAATGAACAAACAACTTTGTTTCTTGTTAGCTCTATGGCAAGGTTATTTATTTTCACACATGCTGAAACAGAAATATGAGCTTCCTGCTATTCCTTCTGCTTCAGGCTAAAAAGGTAAACTCCAAATTCCTTATCTTTTAACCCTCATGGTCAGTCTGTCCTAGTTCGAACAGCTGCATACATGCTTTCTGAAGCACCGTAGGTATGAGAAGAATTAACGAATGAGACAGAAAAGGCATGTGTAAGACAGAGACAGAAAGAGCGCATTGGTATGCATCCAGAGCAGCACTGGTTAAATCAGACTAAGGATTAACTCAATGCATTTCAGAGCTTAAACTCACAATTGAATTATTGCAGCTTCATGAAGTACTGTGCACCAGCTGAGCTGTGCTAACTGCCCATGGCATTGCAATGTAGTTTCAACTATTTTCACTACTTTCCACTAAATTTAGCTGTATTATCTCATACTTGCTGCCAGCCTGTACACATGGATAGTGACGGCAGCATGTGATTTACCACCCTGTTAGCTATGGTAGCAGAACATATTCTTGTCCCTGTATCTCAGCCACTCTAGATCATAGTCCAATGCATAAACTGCTAAAAAAGATGGGTTTAAACTCAGCTGCCAAACTGCATATGGGTGTGGTGGAGCCTTGGTTGTGCCTTCTTTTCTGTTGACTCTGCGGCAAAGGCAGTAATCCAGGGCAGAGGGTGGGTGAAAACCATCTGAAACTGCTGCAGGTGTTTGTTCAGGGAACACTGGTCAGAACACTTAGCCAATAATATGTGGTAACATTCATCATTGTAGCTTTTTAAATCATTCCTGCCAGATGTGGAAGCTAAATTACTTGAGGTTGTACTTATGCTTACAGAAGGTTGGTCCTGAGGTGTGCCTCAATTTAACAAGCCCTTGTTCTGTAGTTTGATTACATTGATTCAATTGCTACTGGCAGAGGCTGCAGAAAGAAACCATTTAGGAAGACAGTGGCACAGCTGAGAAACATGATGGGAGGAGCAAATCCTCAAGCAGTGCAACTTCAGAGTTTTCTTGATCAAGTTTGTGAGAGCTGCCACAAGTTGCAATTGCTGCACAGAAACTCTGAGGATCTGCCTCTAAGAAACAAAGTAAACAAAGGGTATTTCAAGCAAGTTCTTAGAAGGTTCTTTTCAGTGCTAAACAAGACAACAGATGATATTTAGGAAACTTGCATAGTGAAAATCAACTCGGTGTGCTGGGAAACTAGATGAATAATCTACAGTTACAGATACTCAGGTGAGATAAGAGCCAACAGTCACTTCTGCTGACTGAACAAGTCAAGAACTCTTTGATTTGTTCTGCTCACCAGGCTTGGAAAAAACTTCTCTTGCTGAGTTATGCTGAGCCTGATGAGGGCCAGGATCTGAATTAGGCCTGTTCTTGTCTTCTGAGGGACCATTCTCCTGTATACAAAAGAAAAAAGTTGACTCCTCCTAAAGGTGTTTCACCTACTTCTTCCAGCTGGGCCATTTGCACACAACTTTGTGACTGGAGAAAACCATCACTCCCTTGGCTGCTATTCAGCCTGTCACCAGAAGACGGGGACTGCAATTGCTCTGGGACAGCAGCGATGCTTTCCTTCCTTTCTATTTAGATATTGAAGGGGAAGATCTGGAAGGCACAGAGGAACTGGAGCTGAACTCCCCTCTAGGCTTTACAGCCTGAAGAGAGACACAAAGAAAAGCACAATCACAAAACAGGAGGAATGTGGGAGGCAGCTGTCAAAACAATCATCACATGGCTTTGCCAAGGCATGTCAAAGTGAATCTGCAGGGGCTTATTTTATGCCCACTAATCTTTGCCAGTCAGTTGAGGCAGCCAACGAATATCATTTCTCATTGCCATCAACACCTGCCTTTACTTACATGCAGACTTTCCTCAAAAGTCTTTCCTTTGTAGGGTGTCTCTGATGTTATCATCCAGGTCCAACTCAGGAACCCCACCAGAAAGCAGAACAGACCACCCAGGCACCCATTGCACAAGCTTTGAAGAACTTTTGATGGAAAAAAACCAGCTATACAAATCAAATTTCACAGTCACCCCTAGGAGCAAACTCATTATTAAGGACAGCTAATCTGTTTACCTTCTGGTAGTTTTGCCTGTCTGGGAAACTGGTTGTATTGAAGAATAGTGGCAAAGAGGAGGGTCGGCTTCTCAGTTCTGGATTTGGAAGATCTTCATTCTAGAAATAAGACGACAGCAGTATAAGAAGACAAGCACCTGATGGGCATGGACTACAATGTACCAACACATCCCACTAGTCCAAATTTTACTTCCGATCTAATGGACCAGAGAGGTTGTCTACATGGCATTTTTCAGGCAGATATAAATTTGCCCTGCTTGCACTTTGAGCTGAGTGGAAGCTGTAGGGTTGTAAGTAGCTTAGTGCTGAGTCTGAACTAGTAGGCCTGGCTGGCTGACAAGGTGCAAAAACTTGGGCCTGAGCTTGAACTAACAAACAGAGCTTCCAGCCACTCCTACCTTGAGGGACTAGATGTGGATCAGTTTGTAAACCAGCATGTAAATACAACCAAAAAGCACATGGTAAGAATAACACACAAATTTTCATTTTGATGCATCAAAGGTGCAATTCATTGCAGCATAATGTCAGTCATCTCCTAATTTCCATGTGGCTCACTCTTCAAAGAGATTCCTTCAACGTAAAATCAATCCCAGCGCAGACAGACTGTGCAATGCCTGCTTAATGCATAAAGCCAGGGTACAGGATTTATATGGAAAACGAATTTCTGATTAACCAAGGCAAGAGCCAACTTGCAAGGCCAAAATCAGGAAAATTCCTTTGCACAGGTTTCTAATTAAATTACAAACTTCTTTCTTTCTAAAATCAAGTGCAGTAACGTGTCACCTGAGGGCAGCATCCAGCTCTCTTGGCCTCCCTGCAGACTGAAGATATCACAGTGACCCAGTCCTCTGTTTCCTGCCTGTAGGTTGAAACAACAGAAACTCACAGGTAAAACACAAGGAAGACCCATTTGCCTACCCACTTCTTCCTATGGGGCCCAAAATAACGTTTCCTGAAATCAACAGGGACAATCTGCACCTTTCTTTCAAGAGAGAGTGCTCAGGTGGCCATAGCCAGATGGCAAAGTTTGACCTCAGAGAAGTGCAGGTCAGGACTGGGTGCTAAAAAGTATGCGGGGGGGCTGTATGTGCGTGTGCAAGAGATATGGAGAAGAAGAGAGATGGAGAGGTGGGACGGTGCTTTCTGCTTCATTTCCTGTGTGTAATGCTGCTCTGCTGAGTCCTGCCATAAAGAGAGCTAACAAGGCTTGGGAATGCATTTGGGCAAGCAAGATGAGAAACATGCCATGAAAGGACCCCTGAAGTCCTGTTGCATGCTTGCGGTGGATTTAGTTGGATTAATTCTGGAATGCTTCCCACTGAGCATGAGCTGTGAGAGCAGTGTCCTGGGGGAAGGCGTGGGGTGGCATGCTCAAGTAACACACAGGTATGTGTTTTTTCTTCTGCGCTTATCAGCATTTCACAAATCAGCTGCTCTTCTGCATAAAGGCAGAAACCCCCCAACACGCTGATGGCTGGGAAACTGAAGAGGAGAGGCTGGGAAGCAGCAGCAGAGGAGCACTGTGCCAAATGTCCTCCCTCACCTAACCATGCTTTGGCTGATCACCTCGACAGCAGCAGTTTCTGCCCTTGCTGAGGACTGGATTGCAGCCTGGGAGAGCAGGGAGCACACCACCCTGCTGCAGTAAAGGCCCCAGTCATTCCTTTTGGGATCTGTTTTTCCACGGGGGAATTTTCCCCTTCAATCTGCTTCCCTTAATTAACAACCTACTTTCCAGGGCAAGATTATTTCCTGTGATTTATCCATAAGGAGCAGAAGCTTTCCTAACTCCCAGGAGCCGCTGGGTGAGAAGACAAAGCCCTCTGCTCCTCCTTGACCCTTCACTGGTACAGTTGGGTATGGCACCGCGACACTGATGTACTGCCACTGCCATCCCCACTCCCAGCCGCATGCTCCCACCACTTTCACATGTTGGACGTTGTAACAGTGTGGCTGCAGGGAAGGTTAGCTCACCTGTCTGAACCAGCAAAATATTCACCTGGCCATGGGGGGAAAAAAAATGACATAGAAATGAGCAGTTTTCCATTGGCTCAACCAGCTGAATCGTTTCATCCCGGAGCTGTGCCATCAGTAGCTGAGACACAGGAAGGGATGGGAGCGGCTGTGAAGGAGAAAGACCTTGCCTGGGGGCAGCGGCTTAGTGTTACATTAGCTTAACTGTAACGTCGTATTGCATTTGCACATCTTTCTGTGCCTACCTGCTGCTCCCAATGAGGTAGTAACATCTTTTTCCAGTACTGATGGACATCACCTGTTCAGGAAGGCATTTAAACATCTTCCTCACCGTTTGCATAATTTCAGAATTGCTTATGCCAACTTCGATATTTATGATTCTGTTAAGATAACCACATGAAACACCCTATATAACTATCCATCCATCCATACAAACATACACGCACACATACATATGAGTGTGTATGTGCGTGTGTTTGCATATTTTACTCTAAGCACAGCATAATGTAATGAGATCTGCATGGGAAAGGGTAAACATTTTTCCACAGAAAAAATTCTCAAGAAAACAAGCACACACATTCAAAACAGATGGTCTTTCAATGAAGAAAACTTCCAAGCAAAAAAAAATCAACTTTTGCAATGACTTGTGTCCAGATTTTGGATCCTCATTTCTGAAAGAAGGGGCTGTTGGTCTCACGTAGAATCTTGAAAAGAAATGATAGTAAGAAAAATTCCTGGCAGATGTTTTTGAACCACTACAGAACAATACATTTGATTTGAAACTAATTGTATATTAACAGTGTTTTAATGGAGGGTAAGAGGAACAGACAAGAAATAATCTTAATGGATACTTAAATGGAAGCACTACTTCCATTAACTTCCAAGAAGTTAAATTAGTAAAAGTAATAACAATAATGATGGTAACAATGTAACCACATACCACTGAGCAAGCTGGATTTTTTTCAAAAGCTTTACAATGAAAATCCTTTTAATGGAAGAAGCACAACAGCAACTGTGAGTCCAGTGACCTCCATGCCTAACAATTCCGGGAGCCTGGAGTATTAAGCTCTAGGTCTGACTGGCAAAATTCTTTACATTTCCCTTTACATTTACTGTTTCCCTTCTACGTATCTCATACCACATGTGACACGGTAAAGGGTGCTAGTACAAAGCCAATGACACCCAGCCTTGCTGCAGTGGGCACTGTGCTGAGAGGAATGAAATGACCAATGCAAACGAACCAAGCAGAGCAATTTCTTGGTGAAGTAAGAGGCAGTGGGGCAGCCAGCATCAGCCCAAAGGGCTACATGGAAGCCAGGAGACCTCTGCACAACTTGCAAAGCACTTTGTAAAGGCATAAGGTGGGAAAGGTTGTGTGCCACAGTTAAGAGTGGCATAGCCCATCCTTACTGACATGTGAGTGAATGCATAGTACTGTCCTCACAGGAGATAAAATATCTTCTACTACAGGAATACAGCCTTTGGGATCACAGAGCCAAGATGTCTGGTTTGCAGATACCACATCACCACAATCACTCACATAAATGTATCAAATTTCATCAAAGCAATTTAGAACTTTCACTTCTACATATATCATACACTGTAAGTTGCACCCAAACTCTACAAAAGGCTTTTGTACAAAAGGGACTCTTTTCCGGACTTCAGCGGGATTTGGATCAAGAACCTCAATCAGGAACAACTGTCTGTACAATCAGTGGCCATTTAAAAGTGTCGATACATGACTTAAAAAAAGGTGATGCATTTGAGTTACATACTGATCAACAGCTATAGAGCCTTTTATGTTCTGGCCTTTTAGATACTTCAGGATGTAATTGCCCTTGCTGGATTTGGACAGGATGAAAAAACGCCTTTTCCAGGAATTCTGCCAAAGAGAAAGTAATTTGTCTCTCATTAAAATTCAGGATAGCAGAAATAACAGATGCTTGTTGAGGCATTGCTGGAATATGACTAATCTGTGCTAGTATACCTGTGAGCCGAAAAGTTGAAGAGGTGGTGATTTGATGAGGAATCCGTGCTTGCAGACTCCACCTTCAGGGCAAAACGTATTTTGAGTTCTCACTAATCAAAGAGAAATGAACAGCACCATTACTTAATTTGTTGCCAATTAATCTCTTACAGAGACCTGCTTGAACTGGAAATTGTTGCTGAGCGCTGGGTTTCTGTGCTCAAATGCCCATAAAGCACATTACAATTAGAGAAGACAAACAGAAATCAAGGCAATAAAATATAGGGCCAGGCCATGCTTCCCTGATGTCAGTGTTACTGCTGACAACTGGCCCAAACTGTAAACAAATGATAGTGACAATGTAGGGGGCTCGGAAGATACCATGAGCCTCTGCCTCATTTAACTGGTCTTATTTAACTTCTGGAGTCTGGTCTTATTTAACTTCACAGTTAGTGATCTGAAAGACGGTAAACAGCCCCCTAATGAAATTTGAAGATGGCATTCAATTTGGATAGGTTGCAAACACAGCTACGGATAGACCATCTTACACTGTGAATCATGATGTGACAACAGGAAAAAGTCTTACAAGTAAAATATGAGCTAAAACCTGGGGGGGAAATATGCCTGAATGTATTTGTTTAAGACCCTGCATACTCTGTCACCAGCTGTAGTTTAAGATTCACATTTTCTAATCACTGGTGGATTTCTGATCAAAATCCCAGTTTTATTAATGCACTTTAACACCCAATGAAAGGAGTGGCAATCTCATTCCATTTTTTAAGCTATAAACTCTGTATGGAAAATTAAGATTTTTTTAAGAATCCAGTGACTGAAAGGAGCACAGTCAACCTCATTTTGGATCTTCTACTAAGGGACAGTAGCGAATATACATAAGTTCTGGGAAATATAACATGACCAAACTTTGTGGTGATGCAAGAAACGCTTGGTTCTGAAATCCCATTTACTACTGACTTCAGTGGAGGTAAGTCTTCATCATCAGAGCACTGGAGATACGGACTCTATCTTCCAGTTCCCAGTTAATTTTTAAGGATTTTAACATTTTTTACAAATGTCACTTCAACCTCTGTGTCAGGGACAAGAAAAATTCTGCTGTAAAGGGAAATGCTGCATTTAGGACAGATTCTTTAAGGAAGGAAGCAGAGGGGCAGAATTAACACACAATGTAAGTCCAGATGAGATCTCCAAATTTTTCAGCATGCTATTTTCCCCTGTTCGTCACCTATTGTTTACCACAAAATCCTTGGCAGGCGGAGGGCAAAGAGAATGGTATCATATATTGATAGGAATGGATTGAAACCTGATTCAACATTACTACTGACAAATCTTAGTAAACGAAATTTTGTACCTGCAGAACTTCTTTTACTTGTAGAAGCCATCCTGATGGTTTCTTCCACCCAGAAGGTAAAGAGAGCAAAAAGCCTGAAGCTAATTCCTTTCACATTGCTTGCTGCTGAGCAGCATTTCACTGCATGCACGGTTGCCTGAGTAAATAACAAATATGTCACAAGTGTTTATTTTCATAGTGATTATTAAACTATATAGAATAAACATATGAAAACCTATAATAAATTATATAAATAATTATTATTCATTTAAGCATACTACTATACATCATAATATTTTGTATTATAAATTAAATTACACATTATATGCTATAATATTATATTTACGCTATTATAATACAATTATATAATTACAAATAATAAAAATTATAAATTTATATAGGCCAAAGAGATGATTTGCCTAGGAAGTGGTGAGACCTGCCAATAGAACTTCATTTTGCCCCTTCCTTTGCACCTGTAAGCTAGGAATATTGCACCCCATATATGTTTCTGACACTGCCTTAGCAGTGTGATCAGCCCTGTGTAAAATAGGCATAGCTTGGCCTAAAGAGTTTAAAACCTATTTAGAAAATCTAGTCATAATACTATGGTGTTGTGGTTTAGCCCCAGTCAGCAACCAAGCACCACACAGCTGCTCGCTCACCCTCCCGCCCTCGGTGGGATGGGGGAGAGAATCTGAAGAACAAAAGTAAGAAAACTCATGGGTTGAGATAAGAACAGTTTAATAATTGAAATTAGTAATAATAATAATAATAATAATAATACAAAAGTGTAATGAAAAGGAAAACAACAAGAGAGAGAGAGAGAAACAAAACCCAGGAAAAACAAGCGATGCAACCGCCCACCACCTGCCAACTGCTGCCCAGCCCATCCCCAAGTAGCGATCGCTGCCCCCCTGCCAACTCCCCCCAGTTTATATACCGAACATGACATCATATGGTATGGCCAGTTTGGGTCAGCTGTCCTGGCTGTGCCCCCTCCCAGCTTCTTTGTGCACCTGGCAGAGCATGGGAAGCTGAAAAGTCCTTGACTTAGTATAAGCACTACTTAGCAACAACTAAAACATCCCTGTGTTATCAATATTATTCTCATACTAAATCCAAAACACAGCACTATACCAGCTACTAGGAAGAAAATTAACTCTATCCCAGCCGAAACCAGGACATATGGTAATGATAATAATTTGCAAGTCTGTCGCATTCTTAATACAATGCCCTCAGAGCAACTTATAAACAGTGATGAAATAAACTTCACAGCTTTCTAAGAAGTGGATTAGTATCATGATTTTTCAGAGGGGTAAACAGAGAGTATCTGTTTTTATTTATGTCAACTTATTTTTGCAATGTCTCCTCCAATATTACCAGGGAAATGGGAATCTCACTGTAAACCTGAGAAGAAGTTAAATAACCTGCAAATTGGCATAGCCAGGCTGTGGCAGAGGTAGGAATAAAGCCTGGCAGGGAGGCAGAATGCACCAATGCAGTTCCATGGACTTCTCTGAAGTTTTGTTAAATAACCCTTTAACAAAACATGCAGGCAGCGGTCTGTGGGATTTGATAAGCACAGGAATGCAGAGATGGAGCATTTAGAAGGTAAAAGGTGGGTTTGCTTAATGGGCTTCCACTGAGGTTTTTTTGAGCTAATTTGCTTTTCGGTGCTTTCCTTTGAGAAGAACACCATTTGGGTGTCAGGATAACAGAGCCAGACCTCCAAAGCACTGCTATTTCTTTGCAATTCGTATGTGAGCTCTGCACTCCTCCCAATCAATTGCATGAATGGCACTACATTTTGCACACTGGACAGTTTTTTATTATCTTACAATTGCTTTCTTGTTTATTTAAAATCAGATCTAGTTTCTCTCATATACTTACATTTCCAATTTGTAATACCACGTCTGTTTGTACCATCATTTAGGAAACTTTTCAAAAGTTTCCCTTTGCCTTACCCCAAAACTCTCATTCCTTGCAAAAGCAAATCCTTTCCTTTAAGTAACTTGGCTTGAAGTTGCCTGTTAGCTACAAAGAGGTTACACAGTCTCCAACATGTGTGCCACCTGAAGCTGCAGAGCCTCTTCTGGGAAAATTTGAAGGATTGCAAGTGCTGTTCTCTAGTTCTTTGCTAAGGTCCCTGGCTGGACTGAGAGATTTAAGGGGTTTCCTTTGATTCTTTTTCTTCAGTGATTTACTCCATGGTGCCAGTAGTAAACATGGTACAGTCTGGAGTGGTGGTCAGAAATGGTTGGTTATTTTCTGGCCTCACTGACCTGACACGGGGTGGGTTACACACAAAATTTTACCTCTGACACACAACTAAAGCTATAGACTTCCACACCTCCTATTCCAGGCAATACCATGCTGTAAATGAGAATGAACCACTGCAAACTTAAGTCCACTGGAGATCTCTGCAGAGCATTTCTGCCTGTATTTTTTGGTTTGTATTTTTTTTTTTAGGGAAGCCTTTGCAATTTTGCCTTTTTGGGAGAAAGATTTGTCGTACAAATGCTGTGACAGACTGTTATAAAATTTACTGCTAGGGTTTTCATCTATTGCCTATCAAAAAAAGGACAAAAAAGCAATTTCCAAAACTAAAAATGACTGCACACAAAGTCAAATTATTACTGTCAATAGTAAGGGCACACGCCTGGGGTTGCAATGAAAGGCAATGTAATATTCTTTTCAACGTGACTGACAGAGTCACCGCGACTGGCAAATGATGTAATTCTTGCAAAACAATGTTCCAAGAGCCTACGACAGGATACAAGTCTCTTCTAGGTTTCAGTAAAAGTCAAGATTTGCAGGTGGGAAGACAAAAACCCGTGAGATAGAGTTGTGCTATCTCACTCTGCATTTTGGGAAAAAGTTTTTGATCATTGCATTTAATTGTCTTTTCTCTTCAATGGAAAGCAACATTTTAAACAGGTTATGTCTAATTCAGAATAGACAATGCCAATTCCTTGATTAAACCCTCTCAGATTTTTGTATGCCTGGCATTAAGAGATTTGATTGCTTTCAACCTTTTGAAATGCAATGAGGCACTTCAGCCAAAATGCAAATAAAATGCTTCAAATTATTAAGATGTAGGTTACTATAAAACTTCAGAAATATAATATCAAGATAAGGAAAACAAACTGTGTTAATACTTACAGACAAAATGTCTTTATGGTGTAGAAGGTTTTAGAGAAATACACCTTTAAGTATTTCCAGATTCCCGGTATTGCCTCCTGCAGCAAAACATGACGTGTCCCTGCCCTGCATTGTGAGTGCCTTCTTATAGTCCGTGTACAGATAAAACCACCCTGAAATATGACCCACAAGGAAATTCTTTTTCTGCCACAGGAAGCGAATTAAAGACTGTTCTCAAAGGGGAAATCCAGAAGATTAATATTCACTTACAAGCAATGAAAAAATATGCACGTTTGAGGCAGCCATAAATGTCTCCCATGCAGAAAAAAGCCTGGAGACAGCTTTTTTGTTGGTTCAGCTTTCTAAACAGTCCCCCTGAGCTGTGTCTAAAATATAATAACCACCCATGACTGGAAGATGAAGCAACATTAAGAACCCTAAAAGATTATGAAGTACGATAAAATGTAACCAAGTTCAGATTTAAAGAACAGCATTTACTAAAACATACAATGGTGAAGCAGGATTTCTTATGCTACCTATGTAATGACAATGTACTTTCATGGTAAGAATCAGAATGACAGAATGGTAGGGCTTGGAAGGGACCTCTGAAGATCATCTTGTCCAACCCCCCTGCTTGAGCAGGTTCACCTAGAGCAGGGTGCACAGGACCGCATCCAGGCGGGTTCTGAATATTCCCAGACAAGGAGACTCCACAACCTCTCTGGGCAGTCTGTTCCAGTGCTTGTCACCCTCACAGTAAAGAAGTTTTTTCTCATGTTCAGCTGGAACTTCCTGTGTTCCAACTTGTGCCCATTGCCCCTTGTCCTGTCGTTGGGCACCACTGAGAAGAGTCTGGCCCCATCCTCTTGACACCCACCCTTCAGGTATTTGTAAGCATTAATAAGATCCCCCCTCAGCCTTCTCTTCTGCAGGCTGAACAAAAGCTCTCTCAGCCTTTCCTCATAAGAGAGGTGCTCCGGTCCCCTGATCATCTTCGTAGCTCTCCGTCGGACTCTCTACAGCAGTTCCCTGTCCTTCTTGAACTGGGGGGCCCAGAACTGGACACAGTACTCCAGATGTGGCCTCACTAGGGCGGAGCAGAGGGGGAGGATAACCTCCCTCGACCTGCTGGCCACACTCCTTTCGATGCAGGTCTGTGTCTGTCTTGGTTATAGGTGAATTTTTTGGATTGTCTCCAGAAACATCCAGCATATCATTAATGATAATGATTTTACACACTAAATCATTTGGCTAATCCTGCAGATGGCAAGGGAATTGCTTTTAGACAGAAAACAGTTATAAATTTGATCAGGAAATAAGCTAAAATGCCCTACAGCTTTTAAGTCACTATTCAGCTACCTGGCCTTGCTTAAGTCAAAGGGTCAGGATTCCTTATTCTGAATGAGTTCCTTCAGGCTCTTGGGCTGTCACAGCCCTCAGCATGTAAACATCACTAGTCAGATGTGACGTCTGTTGGTGGGAAATTTTCCTCTTAAATATTTTTTGGACATGGTCTAAAGTAACGCTCCATCTAGCAGAGACACTGGTCCCGACACAAGGGAATGTTTTTCTCTCTTTCTTTACTACTACTCTAAGTTATCTTTCCAAGTTGCTTTCCTCTCTGGCAGTGCCTCCAGGTATTTTATGCTGATCTTTGTATCTTTCATACGCTAGAACTATCCTGAAGGTTGTTTAAGATTCATCCTGAACTTCTTCCTTCCATTGTAAGTCAGCAGGTAGAATTGCTGTGCTCCTTTGTGCCATACTAACATCTTTTTCCAGGAAACCTTTGGTCTATCAGGAGACCTCTTGCAAATGCCAAGTGCCTTGTTGGCTTGCCACATTAGAGCGCTGAAGAGCTTCAAATAACATAACTATTTTGCCTTTTTTCTTAGACAGACAGCTACCATTTCACCTATTAGTTGGAAATTCCCAAGCTGTCCTTATTTAGTGTCCATCACGGTAAATGTACAACAAAATCTGATAAAGACCCGCTCTGTCCACCTTTTTTTTTTTCTTTTAGATGTTATGTCCAATAGGGCGAATAGGTTTTCCTACTCATAGAGGAAACTCACTAATATTAACTCCTCTGATTCTTTCACAACAGCCCCTTAGTAGGCTGGACCAGGGACTATTTCTAGTAATTTTTATATTTTCCCAATGCTTCTAAGCTAAGATAAATTTGCTATAGCTTTTTTTAAATAAAATATAATTCTCAAAGAACCTTTAAGAAAAAGCACTACAAAAGAGGAAATGTGCTCCTTACCTGTTATGCTGTTACATTCCTTGGCATTATTTTAAAAACTTAAGTAAGTGACCTGTTTCAGAGCCCCTACTTCCTCCTTTATTGTTCCCAAAGCTCTCTGGCTTCAGAGCTACAATATATCTGAATGAAAGGATAGTTCTGGAGACAGGGGAATATTGTTAACAGAAATTTAAAAACAGGCTAAACCTTAAGCAAATAAACACTAATGAACTATAATGACATGAAAGAGCTTCCAGAGAAGTAACGAATACTGAAATGTTGACTGGACACATTTCTCATGGTAAAACAGGAATATCTCTAATGCCGTTAAGAAGAAGAGGAGGGTGATTGTCATAGGT
>WAAD01024197.1:7891-21279 GCA_013389945.1 Fregata magnificens | reverse complement strand
AGCATCATACACAATGCTTTGTACTGCAATAAACTTACACAGTATTGAAAAAAATTGGGTATTTGGAGAACACTGCTTTATGGATACATAGAAGGAGACAAATGGAGTAAGTTCAGACAGGAAAATGAGTTGAAACTTGGCTTTAACTCCCAGTATCTTGCCATAATTACTAGAAACTTACCTGCAAAACATGGTCACCTGCAAAATGTGTGTCCAAAAATAACTAAGTGCTATAAAAATTATTAGTACTAAATAGTGTCTAATCGAAGACATTACTAGTCAGGCACCTTGGGATGGTTTGGATCTTACTCCAGTTGTATCTAAGAGAANATAAGCTTCAGATAAACTGCTTTCAGCTCTTACGCTTACATGCTTCTCAGTGTCAGGGTGTAGTCTGGACCTTTGAGCTATTCTAGTCTTTCTGTGGTCCTTAAATAATTTACATATTTATTTGGCTTGTCTTGCATAAAGAAAGTGGATTCATGGGAAATGCTGTATAAAAACATCCAATTTCTTTCTTTTTCCCCTGCAGGGTTCACTCCATCTCCTGTTGCTCAACCACAGCCATCAGCTGGCCTTAATGTTGACTTTGAGTCTGTGTTTGGAAACAAGTCTTCTAATGTTGTCCTAGATTCTGGTGGTAAGACACTTACTAAAATAGATGCTGTATGTCCTTTAACTTTTTTTATTCTTGAGGTATAAATCTCTTAATCTGTATTTACTTGTACTGCTGCGACAGTGTTCCAGCTGAAGAAAAGAAAGCTGACTTTAAAAGGTCAATAGCAGCATTCTTCATCTAGTTTTTCTTTATTAATCAAATAATTTTTCCTCACACACTATTTCTATGTGGTCGGAAAAGGTAAAGTTTCATCTTAATTTTATATATCTGTGCAACACATTTTTAGCACTTCTTTGCCTACATGTTACTCTTTCGATGTTAAGATTATTTCGGAAAATGATAAATTATCAAAATATCACAGTTGATTTTGATTGTAGTTACAGTTAGTACTCTTTCTGTTCTTTTGAGCATCTGGAAGGTAAATACTTCCTGGTCTTTTGACATTGGACTCTTGACATTGGATTCTTTTGGGGCAAACCAGTGATCCGCTAGAAGCAAATACATATGTGTTTTTATAAGATTGAAATACTTTAGATATCTATTCTTTATTTTGTTTTACATTTTGATTGCTTTGCAGTCACTGTGAATCCATTCCATGTAAAATTGATGTCAGGTAGGTTAAACCAGTGAAGTGAAGTCTCCTTTCTGTAGTAAATATCTCCTTTATCGAGAGGCATAATAAGTTTTAGCCTTCTTGTATAGTGTAGCATCACTAGGTTAAATTTTTATATTTTAGCCATTGTGTTGAACTTGCTGTCTGTTTAATTGAATGCCACGCCATTCATGGGAGGCCTGTGATTCAAATCACTTATTTTATGTTTATCGTTCCAAGGCTTTGATGAACTAGGTGGTCTCCTAAAACCAACAGTGGCCTCTCAGAACCAGAGTCTTCCAGTTGCCAAAGTACCACCTAACAAATTAGTGTCAGATGATCTGGATTCCTCTTTAGCCAATCTTGTAGGCAGTAAGTATTGAACCACTAACATATAAATACTTAATTCTTTTAAATGAGTAGAATTTCAATAGTATCTTTTTCTACTTTGTGACAGATTTGGGCATTGGAAATGGAACTACTAAAAAGTGAGTATGCTTAATCAGAAGTTGAGCATTTTGATTTTCTTGATAGTAAATTTTTATGAAAGTACAGGTTCAAACCTGCGCATAACAACATAATGTTAACCTTCAGAGCATGTTTGGGATTGTACTTTGTTTTTCATACAAGGCATAATGAATTGTTGAGAGCTGTTGGAAGGTGACTGTAGACTGAGTGGTAGTGACAGCGCTAACAGCAGGCAAGATGTCCTTCTGTCTTCAATTCCTTTCAGGCTTTGCATATATTTAGGAAATGAGTTCATCAAAATGTTTCTTTGTAGTTGTAGGTAATCTTAGCACACCTTAAATACTTTGTGCGATCTGAATGTGTGCAGAGCTGTATTAAAGACTGAAACTACAACCTCTGACTTGTGGTTGACCTTTAGACAAGCAAATTTTGAAGCAGGGCGTATTCTCAAATAGTGAACATCTGCTCTAGCAGCAAAGTTGAGAGTGTGATTAGCAAATTTCAGGCTTATCGGGACCATCTGTGCCAACTTTGAAATCATTCAGAAATCTAGTATGCAGTTGCTCCTAACTAAACTATCTTGACCCAAGAAAAGTCAGCTAGACTAACTTACCTATACTGGGGAACTTGACTGATATTAGATAAAGCTGAGGTGGCTCATGTTGAACATCTTACCTTACTTTTCCTAGCCAAAACAAGTTCTCATGGGACCTTTATCAACTCCTTTGCTAAATGAATTTCTTCACTAACAAAAGAAGCCACGTTTCCAAGAGGAGATGGTGTTTACCTGAGGGACTTTTGTAACGAAATCCAATGTTTTCTAACAATTCTTTAAAAAATTTATTTGAAGTGATGTCAATTGGACTCAGCCAGGTGAAAAGAAACTAACAGGTGGTTCCAACTGGCAACCCAAGATTGCACCAACAACTGCGTGGAATGCTCCGACGTTGGTAAGCAAATACTCATTTTAAAATAGTGAGTTCCCTGCAACTTAGATATGCAGGCTGATGTATAACAGAGAAATTTGAAAGTGATCTATAGTTGCAGTAAAAGGGTAGTAGAATATTGAAGAAATGATCAGTTTGAGGTGTGTACTGCTTGGATTTGTTTTTCTTAGCTGTGCAGTTCTAGTAAATAGTTTGTGATGTGACGTGCAGGTTTAGCATAAACTTCGGTCGTGTTTGACCAGCCTCTCTCATGGCAAGATAGCAGCCTTTGTGTTTCACTCAACTGACATAAAACTGTGAATTCCAGTGGTGTGAGGGGGGGCCACTTTGCAGCCTAGAAAAGTAGAAGTGTGAAAAGTATGTTCTTCAGGTGCACTGATACATCCAGGACGTATACATTACCGCTCAGCCTGCTCTGGGGGTGAGAACGGGCCGAGAGATTAATCCTCTTGATACTTGTAGAGGTGTCTGTGCAGTGATGTGGGCTATAGCTTTCTTAATGTACGTAACTACTGCTTTCCTGCCCTGATGTGTGCAATTGTTTTTAATGCATGTCAGTTTTGGTGATCAACTTCATAGTGTCTATTGTAGCAGGTAGTATTAGCAAGGATTTTGGGTTAGCATGTGGAGCGAGGGTTCTTAATTACGTGTAAAAAAAAAAAAAAAAAAAAAAAAAAAAAGAAAAAAAGAGGTTAAGAGTTTACAAGAGTAGTTTTCACAATGCTAACAGAACATTTTTGCATGTGAATCCTACTCACCCTTTCACCAATGACCTGGAGAACTGTACATGGACAGAACAGGTAACAAACTGCCCCCGAGGATTTATTGCATCTGACTCTGTAACTGACTGGGGGAGGCTGAATCCGCAGTGTAATAATAGAGCGCTGTGGATTTGGAAAGAGAGAGCTTGTCTCCCTGGATCCACCACCTCTTCCCTACTGGGTGTCCCTTATCAACTCCCTGCATTTATGTAGGGAGAGATGTTTGTGGACCTTAACACAGGGTGTGTAGATATTGAAGAAACTGTAACTGCTCACCTGCTTTAATGACTGGTGGTTTGAGTTTACTCGTGTGCTTGAATCTGTTTAATAACTCATGTCTTGTATATACATCTTCTTGTGATAAGTCATTACATTTAACAGCTTTTATTATTTAGAGGTACTGTTGAGACACTTCTCTTCTTGTGAAACTGTTCTATTAACAAAAAATCTTGAAACAGAAATAATCTAGGCAGAAAAAAAAGTTTGTTTTCCTCTGCTGGTCTATTTATTGTGGAGTTGCTGCTGCTTGCTAAACAAATATGCTTTTGAAAATAAGGCTTTCTCATCTTTGGAAAAAAGGCATATACCAAATAAATGGACTATGCAAAACAATTACAAACCTAATAATGATGACAGTATCACAGGTGTATGTTGTCTCAGTAAATGACTTGAATTACAAGAATGTGTTGAGGTAAACATTTAATGTATTTGTGAACTAAAATGCTATCTGTGTATATTCCGTTGTGTAAGTATTTGCTTCTAATCCAGTGTTATTGCATTATGTAATTGTTCTCCCTGGGAAATACAGAATGGCATGCATTTTCCACAATACGTAAGTGAAACAACCCACAGCCTTTTTGCAATCGACTGGCATGCTGATATTAACCACTGCTGTTGCAGAATCTCATAACCTTCTTGCTATTTACACATTTCTCATTTTAAAATCTTTGGTGTGCCAAAAATTGAGCTTTTCCTAGCATACATGAACTTCATAGGTGGTCTGCAGGCTCTTGACTCGAATGATGGCATGGGAAATACCAAGATTATTTTTCCTTGCTTTAAACTGTCCCATTTGCTGCCAGAGAGCTGGGGTGTGTGTCTGTGCTGCCTTCAATGCACTTGGTGAATTTTGAATGAAGATAAAATTGTTTGTGTTTGAATAACTGCATGAAACCTCACGGGCTTCTGTTATACTTGGCACTTTATCTACATTTATGGTAGATCTTGATATTTTTTTTATTATTTTTTATTTTTTTTAGTGGGGAGAGACCAGTATGTCATTAATGCTCATATAAAAAAAGAAAATCGCTGCTGACAGTTTACAAAGGGCAAGCAATAACCTGTGCTTGCTGTCTGAGGAATGCAGTCTTTCATTTCAAAGGATTTTTTCTTTGTCAACAGTGATATTGGTCTTTCCCTGTATTCTGTTTTTATTGCAGGGTAACTCTGTAACTAAAGGATGGTAGGTCCATACTTGAGCACTCAAAAATAAATCTAGTCAGCATGTTTGTGTGTGTGTAGGTGTGGATACACAAGCAAAACAAACAAAAAATAGTTTTCAGGATAGTTTTGCCAGCTCTGTGAAATATATGGATAGCACGCAGTCTAGATAATTCTGGATTGGGGAAATCTGTTCTGATGGCAATTGAAATGCCAGTAACACTGGCTACTATCTATGAAAAGGCAGCTGATACCTTAGAACTGAATTCAGAAGCAGCTTTGCTGATGTCCTATTCGTGATGTTACAATCTCTCTGCTTTAATTAATCCAGTATTATTAATATTTTGTCACTTCCCTCTTTCCTGTATCAATAATCTCTCTGTACCAAGAAATGCATATGGTCTTTGTTTTGTCATGAATAGTAATCCCCACAGCAATAGCATGAAAATTAAACTGCTTTTTCTTAAAGGAGAAACTAATAGGAGGTGGAGTGGATGGGCAGCAAGCTATCTGAATATTTATAAGCACCAATTTATAGTCTGAAAAAAAAGACGGTTTTTGTCCTTGTAAGAGTTAACACTAATTTAGAAAGTGGATAATGAAACTGTAGAACAAAGAATATGGTTAGGATATGAAGAACTGTCTTTAATATTGTCGTGGTTTAACCCCAGCCGGCAACTAAGCACCACACAGCCGCTCGCTCACTCCCCCCCAGTGGGATGGGGGAAGAATTTGAAGAGTTAAAGTGAGAAAACTCATGGGCTGAGATAAAGACAGTTTAATAGGGAAAGCAAAAGCCATGCGCACAAGCAAAGCAAAACATGGAATTCATTCATTACTTCCCGTTGGCAGGCAGATGTTCAGCCATCTCCAGGAAAGCAGGGCTCCATCATGCGTAACAGTTACTTGGGCAGACAAAATGCCATCACTCCGAATGTCCCCCTGTTCCTTTTTCTTCCCACAGCTTTCTATGCTGAGCATGACATCTGGTATGGAATATGCCTTTGGTCAGTTGGGGTCAGCTGTCCCGGCTGTGTCCTCTCCCAGCTTCTTGTGCACCCCCAGCCTACTCGCTGGTGGGGTGATTGTGAGAAGCAGAAAAGGCCTTGACTCTGTGTAAGCACTGCTCAGCAATAACTGAAGCATCCCTGTGTTACCAACAGTGTTTTCAGCAGAAATCCAAAACATAGTCCCATACTAGCTACTGTGAAGAAAATAAACTCCATCCCAGCCAAAACCAGCACAAATATATTTTTCTTTCTAAGAGTTATCAGCTGTTTTTCTAGGTATATGTTGCCAAGTTGTTTACAAAATGTAGCTTCACCCCTGGTTTTGTCTGTTGACAGCAATCTTACTGTAACTTCATAAAAATTACCTTAGGTTAAGGGCAATATAAACATATCTGCAAAGTACTGAGAGGACTTTTAACCTGTTCCAATTCACTGTACTAAGTGGGTGAGTGAGAGGGAATGCAAGTTGGATATTCATGTTAGAGTTGAATTTATATTGAAGCACGGTAGGAGAATGCGCATAGTGTGTACGTCATGGCTAAAGAGAAGAGAATTCCTGTAACGTCGGCAGAAGCAATGGTAATTTGGTCTTTCAGTCTTTAAAATTCTCTCTTAAGACTCCTTGTGTACCATTACTTCTGATTTTTGAAATATAAATATATACTTCATGGGATTAAAAAAATGCTTCTGCTTCCTGAATTTTCTCTCTCAAACTTCTCTGTGTCTCATAGTGTGTTCTTTAAACAGGATGCTGAGAGAATGGTAGTTTGTGGTTTAGTTTAGTCAGCCAGAATCCTAACAGGTTAAAAACAAATACATAATTATAGATTTGCCAAGATCACCTAGAAACTTTAGCTTAGGTATTGTATTCCATCTGAAATAATTTGGATACACTCTTAAGACTGCAAATCCTATTTATTCTTTGCTGTATTCGTTAAGCTAAGTGCTGCAGTTGACCCTTAGAAAGCAATGTCTTACCAGTATGCAGCTGATCTCTTCTCCTCTCAGTTCACCACTGTTTTTCACACCAGGCACCACCTGTAATGGCATATCCTGCCACAACGCCAACAGGAATGATGGGCTACGGGATGGTGAGTGGAACTCCTGCAACTCAAAGAAGTCAGATGCTGCGTATCATTTGATTGCTTGTAGTTTGGTAGCAGTTGTTTTTCTGAACTACTTTACTGATGACTGAATTTCAGCTCCTATTGGTTTTTTATTCACCAAATTAAGTCCTGGTTTTCTGAACTACTTCAGTGGGTTTTGTCTGAAATTAAGTCTTCCCTTTCTTACCTCACTTAATTTTTCATAAACTTTTTAAAAGACAGTGTCTATTCTTGGTGGGCTTTATTGGTGTAGAAATAAGTGTATCATGTGAGTATAGCTACATCATTCACAACAGGAATGTCTTATCGGTGACATGAAACCTTCCTTAAATACTTGCTCCCAACCTCAGCAAAAGGTGTCAGCCATGATCGATACTACAAAACTGCAAGTTTGTGACACTGTCGTGTGTTGTGGTGTCAGCTGAGAATTGAATCCCTTAGTGACACACCAGTACCAGAAGGCTTTTGACATAAACCTGACCTTGCTGCTTGTTGCTCTGAGGAATTGTTCAAATTTTTGTTCTTATTTCAAATTTTAAAATATTTCTGAAATGATGTGCCTTAACTCTTCTTTATTAGTATGGTTTTGATGTAGCACAGCTTTGCTGGGTGAACAAAAGGGGAGAGAACTTCTTATTCTGTTAAATGGCTCACAGATTAGTATAATAAAATAAGCTAAATGTTTCATCATATAATCAAATTAGATTAATGGTTTATAATTTGTATACGCTCAGTAAGTGAACTGCAAAAGTGGCCAACTGTTTTCTTGAGGGTCTTTCGGGAGAGTATCATGTTCCCCATTATCCATCCATGAACTCCTGCAGTATGTTCTGTGCAAAGTCATTGTGGTTAAAGTACCTTTAGTGTTGATTCACACTTCATTTACACAACCTTGCACTGATGGTACTGAAAGCATTTTCTTAGTTGTTTTGATGCAGCAGCTGGGGAAGGTAATATATTTAGTGTATTGAAAGTAATCTTGCATGTTTCGTAAAGCAACTTTCATAGTGGGGTTTAAATGCCAATGTGAAATGGAAACTGGAATTAATAGGAGCCATAGCTCTGTTATCCTGAGTTGCTGTTTCTTGTTCAAAAGCGTGCGACGTCTGAGCAGATGGGTGAGATGAGCCGTTACAGAATGACTGGCAGGCTTTATAACACATCCTGAAAACTGTCCTGGCTCATTTGAACTTTACTCTGGACATTTACTGCTAGGAACCTCTGAAAAGTTCACCCATTTTACAACCCTTGTGTTTCATTTTTTCTAAAAGCAGTAGCAGGTACCATAGTTCTGAGCACGGCCATTTCTAAGTGGCAGTCTGGTAGCAGGCTTTTCCCTTGGTGAGGGCGTACTGGCACAGGCAGTTCCGTTAGTACCTTAGCATTCCCTGGCTGCTTTGTTGTGCCAGCAGTTATTTTTAACTTTTTTGTAGGGTCAGTTTCTTGAACGGGTTTACCATGTGATTGCCCGAACAGCTGGTTGGCATGATAGGAGGAGTAGCAGGGAAAAGCTGCTTGGCATGGGGATTGCTTCAGCAGGACTGCTGCGGGGTATCAACCCAAGCCTGAGAGGAGTGCCAAAAGCAGCACCAGAGATGGGCGTCTACGTAAAATAAAACCTGACTTCTAAAACCATTAATATATGTTAAACTCTTAATTTGGCTCAGCCAGAGTGTCAGTAACACCTTAGACTTTAACTGCATAACGACTTAACGTTAATCGTACGTACAGTTCTCAGTTTTCAATTTTTCTTGAACTCTGTCAGCTCTGCATTGATATCTGTAGAACTCTTCTTGTGCTTTCAAAGGCAGACAGGGGAGCACTGTCAGTCCTCAGTTTTGAGAGCAAGAGGACCAGCACAGTTTAAGCTTGTGCTTAAACAAGTATTTTAGTGTTTCAGGCCTTTGCAGCATGAGATTAAATGGGCTCAGTTGTTGTTGCAAGTATTCCTTGAAAAGGCTCTAATGTTTCTTTCTAGTAACCTTTATTTGCAGAATATTGTAGAAAGATCTTACATGATTGCGTATATCAAATATGACCAAAATTTACCATTTTCCGTTCTCTCCTTAAATACTTGCAATGGATTAATGCTATGTGTGATTTGATCTTGTCTGGATTTTTTTTTTTAGCCATCACAGATGGGAGCCATACCAGTAATGACCCAGCCAACTTTAATATACAGTCAGCCAGTCATGAGACCTCCAAACCCTTTTGGCCCTGTACCGGGAGCACAGGTGTGTATATTGAAAATAATTGGTGCCATGAACAAATTACAGCTGGGTTCGTTTCTTTAAAAGTATTTTAATACTTTCTTGTGTTGGACAAATGTATTGCACAAGCCCAGTAGTTCATGTAAGGATTGCTTCCTAGCTTCTTATATCCAGCCTGGCAGCATCAAGTTTGTCTCACAGAAGCAAAGAGGATAGCATTTTAAGGCCTTGTTTTTCTGGGAACGTGACTGAGGTTATCCTCAACACTTTAGTGAAAGGAGAAGAATAGTAATGTCCGTGCTGTTCGCTGAAGACGGGCTTATTCCCCAAAGTTCGCGTCCTCTGCTGCTTTACCTCTAAGTGTGGCTTTGTGAGATTGCGCTTATTACAGCTTTTTCCTAAGTATCTGTGGTGCTGTTCTTTGACCTGTTGCACTTAAAACTATTAGATCATAAAGTAACCAAGTCTGGCAGTAGCTGTAAACTTTTTTTTAAAGTGTAAACTGCGTGCTTATATGACAGCATTTTGCAGGGGACAAACAGGGTGTATGTGGCCTGTTAAGTCTATGACTGTTATAGATGGGTTTGAAAAGAACATGGTATCAAACTTGGTGGAACTTCAACCCGATGTCTGGTAGTTCGTACAGACCACTCCCGGTGGGAGTCACACAGCATGTTCATCTAGTTCCAATCGTTGTATTCTCTAAAGGTCTTTGTATTCCTCCACGTTTTTGCAGAAGACAGTATTTACAGCAGGTGAAGATATTTAATAGCTATAGAAATCTATCTGGCCTTTCCCTGTTAAGGAAGGCGTTACGTTAAGTGGAGTGTTCCTTAAATTGCCTGCTTTTCTGCTTCTCATGATACATTGTGTATAGATTTGTTACCCAGTGTACTGGAATAAAAGTGCGCTGAAGGGTTACTCCGAACATTGAGAAAAACTGACTTTATCAATACTGGAGTTAAATACCTACCTTCTATTGGTTGTTTTGCAAACTTCTGTCACTGGGAAGTTTCTATCTGAACTCACTTTTTTAACCCAATAGCCATCTGAATATAGTTTTTTGCAGTAGGAAAAAAAAAAATAGGGGGGAGAAGGGATGGAGAACCTTGAACACCTTCATACTATTTTCTGAAAATATTGAGATCATTAAGACTTTGTTGTGTTTGTGAACTGTAGTTAGAGGCAGAGCCAAGTTTAGTTGGCAGATTGGAACTCCAGTATTAACGGTGTGTTTTTACTTACTAGTCAAATGTTTTATTGTCAAAGTTCACACTGCACATCATGACTCTTAGAAAAATGTAATATATTGGGACTGTATTTTGATCTTACTATAAAGAGCTCTGTCTTTATAGGTGACTGTTTAAAAACATGCATGTGTAAATTCACTTAAGTATATGTTGGTGTAAGTGTGGTTTTGGAACTAGAGTGCGGAGGGAAAAGAATTCAGCAGTAGGTTGGAAAAGAGCCTCAAACCTGTCTCCAGTGCCTGAATCTGATCCTCTAACAGGAGAGGCTATGTTGTGTGCTGCCAGTGGGCAGTATGTCCATTGTCTTTGCTAAAATAGATTTTTTTTAAAATTATTTATCTTTATCTGAAAGGGATGCTGTTAGATTTCTTTAGCTAGAAATGCAGTTTTCAGTTGACTTTATCTTGGACTTCTGAGAGCTGCTTTGCACATTCACTGTCACTTAAGACAAGTGATACAGTATCTTTCACATGGGTTTTAAACTATTTCAAGGGGAAAAAATGTGTTTGACACCTCTTAAATAGAGAACAAGTTAAAGGATCCTTAAGGATACGAGGGGTTTTTTTCCTGCAATTCCCAAAACATCAATTTTGAAATGTCCCTTTTTAAAAAAAAAAATCTGCCTACCTGCCCAATTCAGTTATAAACAGGTAGGTAGGTCTGAATATAGCTAGGTGAGCCTTTCTGCTTCATTTGACATTGCAGGGCTTGGTCTAGGTTGAATCCCAGCTGGCTGTCATAACAGGAGAAAGAGGAATTAGTCACAAGTGAGGTGTGTAGAGCTCTGTTTATTGTGCTTATCTGACAACATGTTTGGCTCCTGTGAGAATTAATTTGATAGAAAACACACCCTTTAAATCAGCATTTGCTGTGTGACCAGGAGGGGTTTTCCCTGAGATGCACAGTCTGCACTGCTTGCAGGTGTTGAGAAGTCTGACATCAGTAAAGCAACTTTAGTGGAACAAAGGCTGCATGCGAGAGCTGCTTCCCCATACACAGCATAGAAGGCATTTACTAACATATAGCCACGGAGGCAAATTACAATATTGTTGCACTAAATTTACTGTATACTTAGTCTTGAGGTTGTTCTGAGAGCATATTTGTCTGTTTAGGTTTAGTTCATGCTCCTCTAGTGCCAGACATAGAAAAATAAAGAAATAAAAACATGTGTTCTTGGGGTAAGTAAACAAACTGTGAAGAGTGAATAATTGTTGTGTGAAAGGCTCGCAATTCAAACTGACCACATCCCACATGGATCACTCCAAACACCATTGTGTGCAGTTTTGGGTGTGAAGGATACGAAGCTACTAGAGAGTGTCCAGAGGAGAGCCACAAAGATGGTGAAGGGTTTAGAGGGGAAGCTGTATGAGGAGCGGCTGAAGTCACTTGGTCTGTTCAGCCGGGAGAAGAGGAGACTGAGGGGAGACCTCATCATGGTCTACAGCTTCCTCACAAGGGGAAGAGGAGGCGCAGGTGCTGATCTCTTCTCCCTGGCAACCAATGATAGGACCCGAGGGAATGGCAGGAAGATGTGCCAGGGGAGGTTTAGGTTGGACATTAGGAAAAGGTTCTTCACCCCGGAGGGTGGTGGAGCACTGGAACAGGCTCCGCAGGGAGGTAGTCATGGCACCGAGCCTGACAATGTTCAAGGAGCATTTGGACAATGCTCTCAAACACATGGTGTGAATTTTGACGTTGTCCTATACAGGGTCAGGAGTTGGACTTGATGATCCTTGTGGGTCCCTTCCAACTCAGGACATTCTGTGATACTATGATTCTGATACAAGTTTTGTCTGTGGTATCATCACTGCCAAAAAATAAATTGTTTTAATATTTACGTTTAAAGCACCAGATTATATCACTTTCCTCTAGTTTGCTGATAGATCTTGGTTGCCGTCTACAGCCAAAAAATTATATTGCCAAGTTGTAGTGTGTTGGGAACTCCTCCTACTTTGTATACAGAGTGGTAAAATAGGCATCCCAATGTTGTCCAGTTTCGTTATAATTTAAACTGGTGTTCCTAACTTGATACTCTTAAGGATTTGTTTTAATAAATATACTTTTCTTACCTCTAGACATGCCTATTTTGTCTCTGTTTCAAGTGTTCTGTTTACATGCATGCAACTCTATTTCAAATTGTTGCTACAAAAAGCAAGGGTAGTTTGGTTTTTAAGGGCAAAATAATTTGAAACAATTGAGAATGAGACTAGAACAGTTGCTTCTTTGAAAATCTAGGTGCAGAAGATATTTGTAGTTTTAAAAGAAACTGGTGTGTACCTTTTTTCTGTGAAATCACTTATCTTGCATTAGGGTCAGTATTTCCCACTTGAGAAAGAAAATAATAGTTTTCATCATGATAAAAGAGTAAGCTTTTCTCCCTGCAAAAATATTACATCACGCTACCCGGAACAGTGAAAATGGTCGGAGTTGTGTGATTAAATTTTAGCTAGGGAGGGGAGAGCGTGCGTGTGTATGAGGAAGGGATGGGCTGAATCAATGGTCCAAAGAAGGTTAAAGAGTAGCCAGAGTGATGGCAGATGTGATACAGACCAGCAGACGCAGAACACTTCAGACAAGCCGGATCTGAATGATGTACACTTAACTGGAATATAAACTGCCCATTGTAAGACCCAAGTGTCGTAACGCACGACAGCAGTGCTTGAATGTTCACCACCACCAAAAACATGATCATGTTGGCTAATATGAAATGGTACAGTACTGACAAATCAGTGGTATGCCTTTAAGGGTTATATATTCTGGTCTGATTACCCCCAAAAGGACATAGCCTTAAGGAGGGGAAGCAGCTGGTTAGTGAAAATGTTAAGATTTAAAATAGAATAAAGAAATTACTCTGCCTACTGCCAGCATCTGTGTGAACTGTAACACTGCAGTTGTTAACGTCCCTGAATTGTACAGGCAAAGTAGTAGGAGTGATTGCCTGGTGATGATGAGGAATAGGTAAATGTGCAAATGAGGAAGTTGGGG
>WAAD01024195.1:18767-63151 GCA_013389945.1 Fregata magnificens | reverse complement strand
ACTTCCCCCCCCTTCCCCCCCCCTTCAATCAAGTGTGAAAAAACATACTCTTTCAGTTTCTTTTTCTGCACACTCCCAGGTGTAAGAATGACAGGGAGAATGAACAGGTTTGCAATTTATTTAATACCGGAAAGGCTTTCCACGTCTTCTCAATCTGCATTATTTGAATTCTAACCTTAAGTTCTCTTATGTACATTTTAATTTAAAAATAAAAAATCGTAGAACATACACATCAGTAAATAAATTCTTGGGTGTTTTTCCAAAACTTGATGCTGCTTTATCAGTTTGGTGTTTGGCTCAATCAGCTATTTACATTGAAACTAGAGAGATGTTTTAAAAAGTCCGTAAGTACATTTCAATCAGAGTGATTCAGCATGATTAAGCACAATTAGATTCACTCAAATATATCCTCCTGAGACATAAATAGTAGTACAAGCCAAAACCAAGTAAACAAAATACCCCAAACCAGTTCTGAAATTTGGTAAGAAGTAATGAGAGAAAAGTAAGGCATTGGTATTTTTGTAACTCCCATAACTTTTCTGAAAAAACATACAGAAACAAACTGTGTGATCTTTTTCACATGTAAAAATACATAACCTTATCAGTATTCTTCACACTAAAGAACTTCAAAGAAAGATAGCATGGTTCCTGCAGTTATAGAATTGGCTAACAAATACCAGCTCTTCTGTTTGTTGTACTCTTATATTATTGTTTCCATGTGAAATCCCAGGTTCAAGATTTCTCAGATGACTCAACAGAGAAGACAACTCAATTTGATGTATGCTAAACATGGAGCAATGACAGAGCTATTTCAGAAGTTAGAATACCACTTAAAAAAAGAACAATAAGGCAATAAAAAATAATCCAGAAGATGCAGTCCTTTTATGTAATATTGGAGGATACCTCTTTGCCTCTTTTTATGGATGTGAGAACTAGAAAACAGATGTTGACCAGGTGGAGTCTGTATGCATTGCAGATGTGATGTAATGGCTAAATTGTCATTTATATTAAAATTCAATTTAAATAAATCACAGGGCATAAACCAATCATTATGATGACTTGAAGAAAAATTGTCTTTTTTCATATGCCTTCAACTAGTTGATTCGTAATTTCCCCAAGGATTTCAGCAGACACTTTATGTGATAATAAGAACATGTTCCATCATTTAAAAGAACTAGGCATTCTTTAAATAGTGCATCCCAGGCATTTTGTTCATTTTTTAATTGAAAACTTTGTATATTAGCATACTGTGCAAAGTAAGGACAACAAACAATAAAGGAATACATGTATTTAAAAGTAAATTACTCCTAGTGCAGATCTTCCTTCCTGCAATTTAGTCAAAATATGTGTGCATCAGACAATACTGAGAGGTTTGCAGTAGACATATACTTCATCATGTTTCCTTTTATATTGATAAACGTCCTAAGTTCTTCAACAAATTGTCTGAGTGTTATAATTTTCTCACCTCTGTAGAGGTACTTGGTTGTGATTTTCAGGTTTTATGTTTATTGGTATTCAAAATTATATTTCATTTCAATTTTAAACTTCTTTTTCCATTAGAATATCTTGTGAGTTATGTACGCAATTATTCAAGTCAAGCTGATATTTTTATTATCTGGGGAATTGGTGTTTTATTAGTATCAGAACTATTATTTGAATTGCATGGACATCCAGATAAGTCTTTTCTTTCCTCATTATTAGGCAAATTTGGGACTTGAGGGGGAGGAAATGAGAGGAGTTCTTTTTTGTAAAATTACCAGAAGCCCAGTACTTGCAGAGTTTTTAGAACTAAGAAAGGTTCCTGTTACTGGGGTTTTTTTTGCTTAAATAACATAGTCACTCAGTGATGACTAATGCATTATATTCTGTTTTTCTCAGAGTTTTCTTATTATGGGTTAGAATTTAGGCACAATACAAAGAAGGAAAGGAACACAAAATGCAACACTTCTGTTAAGCAGCAGGGGAAGATTGCAGATCATAATGAGATTAACTGTTGATTATATTTGAGAGGGGAGGAAGTGATGAAGGTGGCACAGGAGGTGATTCAGCCCATTGCTTTTTGTTTTTTTGTTCTTTAGCTTCTCTAACAGCATAATTGCTAAGCATTTAACCGTCTACTACGTAGCAGTTACAGAATTCATTGTAGACAGCAGTAAACCACAAAAGTTTACTGGAAAAAATATGTTGTCACTAATTTTAAACTTTTTTTGGTGCCACAGTGAAACATACTTGACAAGTACTTAATATATAATCACTGAATATGCTTCTCATTTTTTGCATTGCTTTTGTATTAAAATTACATAGCAGGGACTTAGATGTAGTATATATCTGTCCACTGCATATGTTTTTTCTTTTCCTTGTTTCTAAATGGTCTGTTGTGTCTTTTGGCAGACAAGGTAAGGATCACTTTCATCCTGGTTAAACAATTCTTTAAAGCTAGTTAAATAAAAATACTTGTTTCAGGAAAAAGCTAATTCTGTTGTATTATCTTACTTTTCCTTTATGATAATTGACACTATAAAGTAAAATAGTAATTATTACTTGAAAAAAATGAAGTAGTGGTGTTGGCTATTGCTGCTAAAAGAATTTTCAGTGTGACCAAAATGTTGTTTGTTTGGTTGGGTTTTTTTAAATACATATATATTAATACACTGGATTTTTGAAAGGAAGCTTAATAAAATGTCTGTGGCTTTCATGCTATAGCCTTCAAAATTCTCCTCAACTCTGAACATGTAGTGTGTTTTGTTCAGGAATACTATTCATGCTTTCTTTGCTTTTGTAATAATATTTCAGTGAAAGTTGCTAAGTACCTTTTGTATCTGGACTCGGAAATCTTTAATGTGAAGTTTGCAAGAGTTAAATTTAATAATCCATGGTTGTTCTCATTTTAGAGAAATTCAACTGTGCAATTCCAGTTAAATTATAGGCTCTTGTGCTTCTAGGTCCAGACTTGAACCTGAGCAGAGCAACGTGTCCAAATCACCTCTTTCCCCTGAAAAATCTTCACAGAATCCTTTAGATGATTCTGAAGAAAAACTTTCTGCTGAGGAAAGCAAAGGTAAGAGTAAATTGTAGTTATATTTCACATTTTGTGTCAAGGCCTGTCTGTTCAATAGTACTTTCTTCACATTACAAGGTCCCGTTCCTGTGACTTGCACCTTTTCTGTTTTCACCTTCCCTGAGTTGATCAGGCTTTTGTGAAGCACGTTGTGAGACTGAGGAAGCAAAGTCTGAAACTTTTTTGACATGCTTTTTCTAACCAGCTAAAAAAGTCTTATGTCTTGCTGGATTCCTCATCCTCTCAGTAAACTCTGTGTGAACTCCTTTCCTTTTTATTTATTTTTATCAATATCCGTCTACTTATATATCTTCTGAGATCTGTCTGATTTTTCCACGTTCCTTTTGCTGATGGCAAGGAATTGGAAAGTAGCTCAAAAACTTTCTGGGCACATTTTCTAGTTTTTAAGCACAGAGACCTTGAGGTGAACATCTCTATAGTAGGAACTCGAAGGTAGAGTATGCTCGTAGAGTTGAGGTTACTGGCTGGCCAGATCCAGTAGTTTTGGGGATGTTCTTCTCCACAGCATTGAGTTTCCTTGCTGGAAGGATTGCATCTTGTCTTTCAGTGGGCAGGAGATAGCCAGAAATCCAAAGCAGTATCTCTGACCCCAGGGTCATTTCAGCTGGTGCTATTCTTGACAGGACCTATGAACATTGCTTCTGATTCTTTGGTGGCCTGTTTCTGAGGCCAGGGGATGTAAGTCCGTTCTCTTAGCCATTTCGGTCTGTCCTGGGATGTATACACAGGCAGAACATCGTTGCAGAGTGCCTTTTGGAGTACCACCACTATGCAGATAATTTCAGGTTTCATACCTAAAGAGATATCTTGTTTCTGTGATTCTGGAATTGCTTTCCCTGGCTTGAGTTCTCCTGCTTGTGCTTTCTAGAGGAGTCCAAGGTACCCTGTGATTTACAGTGTGAAAATTATTTTTTGAGAAACAGAAACTGTATGAAATGTGACATTACATTAGGATAATACTTCATCAAAATAGAAGAGATGCACTGGATGGCCGTATTATTCATAGAATCATGGAATGCTTTGGGTTGGAAGGGACCTTTAGAGGTCATCTAGTCCAACCACCTGCAGTGAGCAGGGACACCTGTAACTAGATCAGGTTGCTCAGAGCCCCATCCAACCTGACCTTGACTGTTTCTAGGGATGGGGCCTCCACTGCCTCTCTGGGCAACCCGTTCCAGTGCTTCACCACCCTCTTTGTAAAAAATTTCTTCCTTATATCCAGTCTAAATCTACCCTCCTTTAGTTTAAAACCATTACCCCTTGTCCTGTCACAACAGGCCTTGCTAAAAAAATTGTCCCCATCTTTCCTATAGGCCCCCTTTAAGTACTGAAAAGCCACAATAAGGTCTCCCCGCAGCCTTCTCTTCTCCAGGCTGAACAACCCCAACTCTCTCAACCTGTCCTCACAGGAGAGGTGCTCTAGCCCTCAGATCATTTTTGTGGCCCTCCTCTGGACCCGCTCCAACAGTTCCATGTCCTTCTTGTCTCGAGGGCTCCAGAGCTGGAGGCAGTACTCCAGGTGGGGTCTCACTAGAGCAGAGTAGAGGGGCAGAATCACCTCCCTCAGCCTGCTGGCCACACTTCTTTTGAGGCAGCCCGGGATGCGGTTGGCCTTCTGGGTTGCGAGCGCACATTGTTGGCTCATGTCCAGCTTTTCATCCACCAGTACCCCCAAGTCCTTCTTGGCAAGGCTGCTCTCAATCCCTTCATCCACCAGCCTGTATTGATACCAGGGGTTGCCCTGACCCAGGTGCAGGACCTTGCACTTGGCCTTGTTGAACCTCATGAGGTTCACACAGGCCCACCTCTTCAGCTTGTCCAGGTCTCTTTGGATGACATCCTGTTCCTCAGGCATGTCAACTGCACCACTCAGCTTGGTGTCATCTGCAAACTTGCTGAGGGTGCACGTGCTGTGTCATTGACGAAAATATTAAACAGCACTGGTCCCAATACGGACCCCTGAAGGACACCACTTGTCACCGGTCTCCATTTGGAGATCAAGCCACTGACCACTACCCTCTGGATGCAACCATCCAACCAATTCCTTATCCACCGAACAGTCCATCCATCAAATACATATCTCCCTAATTTAGAGAGAAGGATGTTGTGGGGGACTGTGTCAAAGGCTTTACTGAAGTCCAGATAGATGACATCCATTGCTTTTCCCTTGTCCACTGATGCAGTCACTTCATCATAGAAAGCCACTGGGTTGGTCAGGCAGGACTTGGCCTTGGTGAAGCCATGCTGGCTGTCTTGAATCACCTCCCTGTCCTCCATGTGCTTTAGCATAGCTTCTAGGAGGATCTGTTCCATGATCTTCCCAGGCACAGAGGTGAGGCTGACAGGTCAGTAGTTCCCAGGGTCCTCCTTTCTACCCTTTTTAAAGATGGGTACAATGTTTCCCTTCTTCCAATCCCCAGGGACTTCAACTGACTGCCATGACTTTTCAAATATTATGGAGATTGGCTTGGCAACTACATCAGCCAATTCCCTCAGGACTCTGGGATGCATCTCATCAGGTCCCACAGACTTGTGTATGTATTCTGATAATCAGTTATTGTTTCTTTGGTGATTTTTATTAAAAGAGTAAAGTTCCTCTGGTTGGTGACTTTAGGGCCATACAAAGTGTGGATTCATGTGAAGTGGGTACTCCATTTCTGGATGAAGACTCTAATACTGAATTACCTCACAGTGTGCGAACAGTTTAATTTTCTGATACGGCGTTGCTTATCTNTACGTTTTTATAGTACGTCTTAAGTGATGCAGCACACGGGCACATAGATGAGTTTCACCTTAACACGTTATCAGTGTTTCGCAGCTGTGAGCTAGTGCCAGCAGAGAAGCGGCAGCGTAGTAGCATCTTCATTGCCCTGTGCTCTTTCCTTGTTACTGAATGTTTCTGCAATCTCTGAAAGTGTGCACTCGCACCACATAGTGTCATTACAATTTTTAGCTCCAAAAATCTGTGCGACACCCTGGAAGATGCTGTTCTTTGGTTGCCTTGGATACAGCAAACCACTGCAATAAACAGAAATGAAGCTTTGTTTCTTGCATATTAATTTTGATTACTTCAGTTTTCACTTTTATTAGTTTATGCTTTAATTTTTTATAAGAAAGTAGGGGTCCCATCACATAAGTGATGCTGATGCAGTGCTTATGAGGGGTTGTGGACTAGTCTTTGAGAAAACTATGAAACTTGTATATCAAAGTAAATCTGTCTGAAACAGTTTGTAAATACACACAGCCTATGACTCCTCACATAAGCGTAAGTGTTGGTTGCTGCTGCTTATAGAAATCAGCCTTGTGACTTCACTGGTAGGTCGTTGTTGAAGCATGGAAATAGCCTGAACGAGATGACTAGGAAACAAGAAACTCAGCTTAAATCTTACAGCCTTTGATTTTTTTTTTTTTTTTTTAACAACAAGTAACTTTTCAAATTTTTCAGGAATTGGAGAAATTATTGTGCTTAGAAATAAACTATTTCATCCTCAGGATATGAGTGGTTTAGAGAATGGTGATCACTTGTATTTATGAATTAGTCATCATCAGTGTGCCTGGGTCCCTTGCGTAAATATCTCAGCTGTAAAGGTAGTTCTTCTGAGAGCAGCTTGTGGTCCTGTCCTTAATTTGAATGTTATGATGAACAGCTGAATGTCCTACTTGACATGCTGAAGCATAACTTGGGTTTTGTCTGGGTTTTTTGGCAGAAACCAAAGCAAAATGTGATTACTTTTGTTTTGAGGCAAAGCACCTGTTTACATTAGAATTATACTGGACATGCTTCATGGTAGGAAAATAGTCTCTCTGGAGCTTGCTTTTCTATGCTGACAGTATTTATTTGCATATTACAAATTTGACAGTTTATGGAAATAAATGTAAATAATGAGTAGGTTTTGAGCTGGTCCACAAGCTTAGCAGCTGTCTCCTTTCAGTATGGAAAAGGGTTCAGAGGATTTGATCATTATTTTGTATCTCCGTCATGCATTAACTACTTCTTTCTGCAAAAGAAACGTAGTTTGGCTTTTGCTGGATGAATTGTAGAAAAGCATTCATGTCAGCTCCATGAAAGCTGCAGAACAACTTTCCCAGTAGCCAGAAACGTACTGCAGTGACAGGAGGAACCCTGGGGAGATACGTGTTTCTCATTTAACTCTTACCATAAGTATATTTGCCTATTAGCAATCACATTGGATACAGGTGCTGTTTTTTAACAGTGCTGACAGTGCCTGAAAGTAATTGGTTCCTCTGGGATAAAATAGGAATATTTTTTTTTCCCCTTGGCTTCATAAACTAATTATCTTCTTTTTTTTTTTTTAATCCAGTAAATAATTAATTATAATTTGATACAATGTAAATATATCGATAAATAAGTTTTTTGTGTTTCTGTGAAATAGGCTTGAAATACTGATGATACCCCATGGAAAACATAGAGTTCAATCCTTTCTAAACAATCTTTAAAGATATTCTTGGTTGTATTTCTTAATACTTGTAAGAAACAACAGATCTATTTTTGGTTTGTTTTCTTTTTATTAAATTTACTATATCCTTATCCACATCCCTCATTTGTAACATTGTCATTGTTTGTACATCCTGGTTTGGTTGTTGGGAAGCAAAATACACATTTATAAAGGAGACCTACACAGCAATACTCTTTTATAATATTTATTTTTCAAGAGTTTTCACAAACATTATAATGAAGGATAAGGGGGAAAACTTCTCCTTATAATCCTTTTCACATATTTGTTTATAAATAGGACTACTCCTTTCAGAGGCTTCCCAAGAGAAGTCAGTATCTGAATGATGATGCATCAGTGCTGCTTATGCAATTGAAAAAAATGTTTAGAAGGCTATAACAAAACAAATGAAAATACTTAATAAATGCCTGAAAAAATTGACTGGGATAAATAGGAAGTCTGAAATCGATGAAAAAGTAAAAACTAAATCTTTCTATTTTTTAATTTACAACCTGCATCTGATAAGTCAAAGCAGGTTCAGCTTTGATCCATTTTGGGTTGGTGCAAATCTCTTTTGGGTTTTGTTAGAATGTCACAGCCAGTGGGAAAAAGAGAGGCCTTCTTAAGAGTGCAGTCTTATAGTTAGGATTTTAAACACTGATGCTAGAACAGCTTCAGAAGCAGTAGGTTCCTGTAGCATAGTTTCTTTTCTCTCCCATTCTAACTTCTTCATCTATAATCAGAAGTATATAATTAAGCCTAAAAATAAATCTTCCAGAAAGGAATATCCCAGAAATAGCCATTCAAGATCTTTTATGCCCAACTCCTGCTAAGATTTATGCAGATGATTAGCTTTAATCAAAGGGGAAGTACTATTGAAATCAGTGAAGCAGCTATGATGTGTAAGAGTTAGTTTGTGGGATTGGATCTGATTCCTGTTATACATAGGAAGACCCCGTGCACGGTGTGCTGTAGGATTTGCATTGTAATATGCAGTTTGAACAGTGTGAGGAAATCGAGTTTTTTCTGTGAACTTTGCTCAGAATGTCTTTGAGATTCTGTTTTTCCTTTCTGGAATGAGAAGCTGGTGGTTCTGTCAAGTCTCATTGGAAGATAATAGCTTTGCATAAAGACTGTCATTCTGAAAATTGTGTGTTTTCTTCTGTTAAAAGACAAATGCTACAGTATTTTCTGCCCTAACAAGTCTTAGTGCATTGTGAGTTGTTTTACGTCCTTCACTGCCAATATATTAGTGCAACTCCTCGTAGTTCACAAAATTAAAAATATGCGTAGACTTTTGTCCCAGTTTAGAAGTTAAAGGTTATTGGTGTGATTTTGTGCTGTAAATATAGGGTGAATATCAGTTAATGACAAATGAGATATAACAATTTCATCAGGGTTCTGAAATTGATGAAAAATGACTTTCACTTCACTATTCAGTGTCCTGCATTGTCTCAAGTGTTTGGTGGTTCTTATACAGACAGGAATCTGCCTGATGCCCAAAGTAACCTTGGATTATGGGGAGACGGCAAAGGTGAAGATGAGCTGTCACCTGAAGAAATACAAATGGTAAGTATATCTTATGTCTTATTGTCCATTTTATTAAATTTTAGGCTGTATTCATATGTGTTAAGTACAGATTCACCCAAATTAATTTTCAACTTTCATTTCATACAGAATAATGTAATAACAAGATATACCTTTTGCATGTGGCTTCCTGGTTCTTCTGGTAGCAGCTAATACTTAAAATTGCTAGAAAATATTTACATGGAGCCATGAAATTAGTAACAACTATTTTTCAACAATGGAAATTACAATTGTTTTTAAAATTACAATTATGAATTACTCTTTTAGTCAGGAAACAGTAGAAGTCAAGGCAACATCAGAAAAAGCATTATGAAACTTCTGAAAGAATAACGTGTTGGCTGTTTTTAACTTGGACTATTTCTAGAACACGCCTTAAATAGTTACATTATTTAAGTATAACTATGAAGTTATACTTCATTTTATTCCTTTTTATTTTTTTGGATTATCAAAATCAGATTGGTTTACTAGGAGGAGTAGCTACAAGCTTTCTGTCACAACAGAATCTCATGAATTTTACCTTTTCTGCATTTCCCTGTTATCAGCACATTTATGTATTGTTTGATCCAATTCTGCTTACAGTTGAACTGATATACTACAAAATTTCTGACATAGGCATGATTGCTGACAACCTGTCTGTTAGACTTTTTGATATTCATAGAATTTATCTTTTTGAACATGGCTCAAAATTCTTAGAAAGCCTCTTTTGCGGATGAATCCTCTTTTGCGGATGAATCCTCTNTTTACATTAGCACACATTGCCTTGTTTTATATAAAGAAAGAAAAACTCATTTATAACTAGCCAGTAGATGTCCGATTTTCAAAATGGTGAGCTTTACTAAGGCAAAGGGCTGCTGCAGTATGAATATGCGATGCTTCCTTGGCAGTGATTAGAGATGTTCCCAAACACAATATGCATCACTCTTCCTGTCAGAGATGAGTAAGTTGCACGTAATTATGGTATGGTTTGTCAAAGAGAACAGGTTCTTCAGAGGCTGCTCTTGATGCTCTTGCATTGTTCTTGAGTGTCAGCCTGAAATCCAAAGGCTTACTCCTGCTTTCTGTTTTCTTTTTAAAGAGAATTCTTCACATATTTTCATTCTTCTGTGTTTAGGCACAATATTATTAGCCCCCTTGCTGTAAGCTTCCAGAGGATCAGGAGGAAACAAGCATCAGAGGTGATGGCTCTGACAGGGCTTACTATTAACTGACTACTCAATGTTGGATTGCTTTTTGTAGGCCTCACACTGTAATTAAGTTTTAAACATGTTACATCACTTGCCATGGTACTTTGGGAATAAATGCATTTCTTTTTCATGAAACCCTTTTATACTTTTTAGAGTAAGGCCCCAGATCCCTCATGACTTAGATGAGTTGCCAAAGTCTGTGAGTTTTGTTCTATTTCTGTTATCAAGACTGAAGAAAGATAAACATCTTTAAGATGTAATGCTGATTTTTGCCCACCAGAGGATTTGAATTTTTCCCTGGAATAAATTCTCTTTATTGACTTGTGAGGGGGAGTGATTCCAGGCCTAAGTAAGAGAAAAATCTGTGTTCATAGCTTAATGCTTTGAAGGATTTCTAGACTCCTAAATCTCCAATCCTAAACTGCTTCTTATTAGGCATTTGGACAGCTCTTCCTAGGGGAGAAACAACCGACATTTTTTTAAAATCCATTATTATTTTTTACACATTCAGAGCTCTCCTGTAGTAGGCTTTTTTTATTTTTATGTATTTTTTTAAACTTTCACTGGTTGTTTTACACTGATTTACTTCTGTTGTGCTTTCAGGAGTTACGCTTCCTGTGAAAAGGAGTATAAAAAATAACACTGATGCTCCAAATTAAATACTTTTAGCTCAGACAGACTATAATATGTCATTTTTCTTAGCTTACACAGTTCTGCCTATAGTTTGCAAGAAAATTTATAGTATATAACAGTGCCTTGATGTCAGTGCCATGATTTAAGCCTAGAAAAATGACTTGTGTTGGAAACGTTAGATCTCAGCTTTAAGTTTATCAGCCTGCTCCGTGGGAAAAGAGACAAATGTACTAGTCTGTTTAGAGAAGCAGAAGATCAAAATGCTACCAAAATAAAAATAACATACTTTGAAGTCATGTGTGTACATATATATTAATACACTGAAATATTATTACTGCTCTTGTGCCATAGCTTATTCTTAAATTTCCATGTGTGAGTTTACATTTAAAATTTTTGTTATGTGCTCTCAGTACTCGTGTTTTATTGCTGATACTAGGAAACTGAAATTGAAAAAAGTGTACAAAGGGAAGTTACCACTAGAACAGCCTCCTCTCTGCTTATAATTTATTCTAAGTTTTGCAGAAAGCTGGTTGTGAGCTGGATGTCTGAATCTCCTCTTGAATCTTGCTGCGGTTCTGATCTCACCCAGAGCTGTTCTCTCCTGTTGTACCTCACTTCAGGCTGACACTATGACCACCAGTAGTCAGGGCTGTCTGTATCTCAGCTTCTTCTCACACTGACTATGAGTCTATGTTTCTGGCACTGTTGTGAAGAATTACAGGCTTGCTCTCTACCTCTTCTAAAAACTAACAAGCATCAGTTACTTCCACATTATGCCTTGGAAGGAGTCTACATGTATTATGATTTAAAAGAAAAATGAGTCAGCATTCATGGCAGTGTTAATACAGATATTTTTTTTTTCTTTCTCCACCAGTTTCCAAGTAGAAAGTGAGCTGATTGTTTCTAGTTATAGTTAATGTCCCCAAACGAGGGTCACTTCTTGTCAGGTAATTTTTTTTACCGTTGGATTGTGTATTATTGGAGTTGTCAAATTGTAAACAGAGAGTTGTGTATTTGTGTAATACATACATGTGCACAGCAGGGTTTCAAATGTAAACATTGCCGCTAATATGTTGACGCTCAAAGCTGAGCAATCCATTGCTCTGTTCTGTGGACCTAATGTGATTTTTTTTTTTTTCCTTTTTGTGAACACTATAATTAGCTAATTTACAAAGGCTAGGGATGTATGTGGTGACTATTCCATGGCGAAACTGCTCTTTCAGTGCATTTTTGAGGAAACTTATAGCTAAGAGTTGACCTTTATTAGTAAAAGTTGGATACTGTATAATTTCACTCCTAACAGACCTCAAAGGCACTGGATCCATTATTCTAATTTTCAGGTAAATTTGGGTCCAAAGTGTAAATATAGGCGCAACTAGGAAATAATTTGAGTATTTGAATGTGCATTGCTTTTTTCATTGCTTACATAAATCCTTCGTACTAACTTGGCAATATTTAATGACTTCGTTGTACTTTTAATGCAGGAATCAAAGGGTCATTACAAACATGTAACAAACCCTCACAGCTTCAGTTAATTTATTCACTCGGAGTTAATTATTTGTCCTCTGCATTATGTTTGCTGTTACTGAGAAGTTAATTTCTACTTTTTGAATATTTGATTTGTGAAGCGTGGACCAAGTGCATTTAAGTTACTCAAAAAATTCAGCAGTTCTCAGAAGAGGGTAGGTCACAGTGTAGAAACTGCTGTGTTGGTTTTAAATTGGAACGTGTGGTGTCAAATCATACTTAACAATCCTCAATCATAGTTCTGTGATCCTTCCTGTGGGTAAAATAATGAATTAAAGCCCTACCATATTGCTACAGCAGCAACTTCTATCAATATTTTACCTGCAGGAGAGAGCTTTACAATGTTTAAAATGCTTGCAGGCTATTGTGTGATTTGCACAATAAATTTCAGTTTATAACCCTGAGTACAGGTATACTAACGGTTTTCATAGTTATTGTGAGCAGATGTCTTGTGGTTGCATTGAGTAGGAGAAAATCTGGCTCTGCTGTTTGAGTTGTGAAAATATCTAATTTTCCCTGACTTTATCTTTTTTTGTTTGTTTGTTTTTCTCTTAAATTCAGGTATTTATAACGACTTATCTCATGGGATAACAAAAAAGAACTGTGATTATTTCTTCTGTGCATTAGATTTTTAGACGTATCTTAAGCAGTTTGTCACTTTATGCCATACTTTGGTAACAGAGTATTTCACTGTCATAAAAGAGGCTACTTTAATAAGCCATAAATCATTGAGCTATACTGATCGCTAGAGTTTGGTTGATGTTCCCATCATGTAAATCCCTTTGTGACACACTGGTATATGATGTGTTGTGCGCTCTAACATTTTGTTCAATTGACTGGTTTAGCATATCTTACCGCTGTCTTCGCCAAGCGGTCCATCAGCCGTGATTTCAAATTGCAAAGATCATTTAGCGGTTTAAAAGGCAATCCATGCCAGTGGAGGGTTTTAAATATCAAAGGGACTTTTTAAAGAATACTTTCTCAAGTGGATTTGTGCTATTTGTAAGGGATTAAAATCATTCACTGTTTCTTTATTGAAAATTTGCCTTCTAAATTAGTTATCATCTCAGTTTCTAAGGCAGCAAAATAGGGAATTTTTGATGTTCAATATTTGTCAGAAATACTTATCCTTACAGAATTCAGAAAAACAATTACAGCTTGCTGGCCCCATTTAGTCACCAACCAATTGACTCAGTGCTAAATCTCATGGCTCGTTTTGTTGCTCTCTTCCTTGGCTTTGTTCTGAGGTGACTCCACTAAAACCAGAGACATACAGTGGTGTGAACATAAAGGAGTGTGGTGATGAAACACCTTTAACCACCCACCACTGTGAAGTAAACATCACTGTATTAGTCAATTATAACAAATGCTCTGCTCTGTAGAATGAGACGCTACAGACAACAGTGACAATGACATCTGAATGTGTTGCACATTGGTACTTTTGTATTTAACAAAACCATTGGATCTTTAGGGTGGAAATCAGTGTGACTTCAGGGAGCTGTGCAGTATGTTCCTCTCTGTTCCCCCTTGACCCATGAGGCTGGGCTCCTTCCCCAAGCCCTCTACCCCACAGTGAAGGTGACAGGGCCCAACAGCCCTCCTCCTCGTCTGTGATCTTGGACTCTGTGGAGTCCTTTAACCAAGGAGAGAAAGCTGTTCTTGCCAATCAGGTAGAGAATGAACCTCTAGTACAAAAAGAAATTTGTATTTTAAAATAAATAAAAAATCATTTTTCATTATTCTTCATGACATAAATTGCCTATATCAGAAGACTAAACCTTTTTCTATGAGATTCACTGTTACCCTTCTTTAAACGTACCTGTCACTTCACACTCACTTCTGCCAAATTAAATCTACAAATTTCTGATTTTTAACACAGCAGCCATTTCCCCCTAAGTCATGCAGGCTGACATTTAATTTGCTGTTGGCAAAGAGTCAAGTACTGTTTCCCTGAGGTCCTGATGGGCCTGAAGCAAGATGAAATATGTTACACCACAGCGTGGGGGACAGCGGCAATGGTGTGGGTGGGGTTTGAGAAGGAGGGAATGAAGGTGAAGGGTATTAAAGGTGGCCTGCCTTTTCTTGTTTTCTTGCTTTTCTGTGTTGCTCTGTGGTAGCGCAGAAGTCTTGCTCAGCTCCTGCTATCCACTCTCCCTTAAGCCAGCCCTATCGTCTGGTCCTTTGGTGAGATTCAGTTTACTAATCTACCAGAAAACTCGGGGAAAAAGTGGTTTGTGAGCTAAAATGTCATACCGTGAAATCAGACGAGCAGCAGCGCTTGCTTAGGACTGTTTATGTGGGGAGAGAGAGGAGCAGGACAAATTCCTCAGTGGCTGCACTAGATCTTTTTCACTGCACCCTAAATAGTATGCACGCTTTATTTCTTCTCTGTGTTATGATCATGAAAGTACTTGATATGGCAGAAGTTTCAACTGGAACATTCTGGATCACTTCAAAGGATGCATACATCAGCATTTGAAGCAATGCGCAGGAGAAGTTGCACAAGCTGTATAAGGAAGGTCTTAGAAGACCTGGGATAGAGACGCTGGTGGCATGATTGGGGCAGGGCGGGGGTTACAGTGGTCAGCCAAAGATCGTCACCAAACGTAGCGGTATAATGACGTTAGTTACATACTCCTACAGACTGGCTCTGTGAAAGAAGCTATGGGTCAGATGAACTGTATGTCATATTATAGCCACTAATTTTCATGTTGCATCTTAATGACGAACTGCGTTGTTGTTTAAACTACTTTGAAATACTAAGTGCTTAATTTTCAGCTATTTCAGTAGTGCTGCTCTAAAAGCAAAACGCCCATTTGCCTTTCACGGATGTAACACGACCCTCACTGTTATCATAAATCTGTGTGATTCAGACTTTTTCCCCCTCCTTCCTTCTTTTGCTTTTTGCGCAAGATGATAGTTGTTTTCAAGTACTTGCTATCTTCTCTGGGCAACACCTGCTTTTCTTGCAAGCTTAAGCGTTGGGCATATGCTCAGATAGCGAGCAATTCCTATTGCACTGACTGAAAGCCAAGTCTGACCTGTAAGCAGTGCTGCTCTCTTGGGCTCTTCATCTTTGACAACACACTGCTCTGTCTTAAAAAGGATCACGAGACCTTGCAAGGTAGCTGAGAGGACTGCTGTGCTTTTACTGCTAATAACATTCTAACATGATTGAATTATGCCAAAATCCCAGTGTGTTACATAGGCTAGTTCAAAATAAGGAGATCAACTGAACTAGAACAGGTCTTGCTGTCTTGCACAGCTCCTGTGTCAAATTCTTTGCATTCTGAATCCCGTTTTCTAGTATTCACACTGCTGCGTGTATCACTCAGGTTTGTCAGAGGCACGTAGCAGGTAATGTTTGCAGTAGAAATGTATATTCTATGTGCTATTTCTGTATAACCGCGTAGACCAGGTCTTTCTCAGCTTTGTGAGAAAAGTGCAAAGATCTAGTCAGTTGTGTCCATACCATGAGGGTCCAGCTGTTACTGAGGCTTTGGTCATGTAGAATTAATTGACAGAATACCTTGAATACCATTCCCCTCCTTCCCCAAAAATGGGACTTATGACCCTTCCGATACGAGGTTCTCTGCTGTCCCCGATGGCAGGAGCCTTTTGGCTGGGGCAGGCCGCAGGGCTCCCTGGGAGCATACTGCCCAGATCCAAGTGGCTGTGGGGCAGGGAGCGCCATGCCGCAGGCCTCCCTCGGGCTTTTAACCAGCTGTAGCTGGCTGCCAGACTGCAGCATCGGACTCATTCAGGCACCTTGAAAATTGCCACTCAGTATGTCTGAACAGGTTCTTCTACAACACAGTCCTTATGATGCGGTTTCTAACAAACTCCACTACAACATGGGATACCTTTCTCAGCTGTATTTTGGCTGCACAGGTTTTGTTTCAGCAAATCATGTCATTGTACTTGCTGCACGATCACTTGTTCTGTAATGCATCCCAAATGATCTGACAGTCAAGTACATCTAAAAAGTCAAAGCTTATTTTCCTGTATAAAGTCTTCTATTTACGCTTGTATTTGAAAAATGTAGTGCTAAAAGTATATTTAAACGTTTCGTTGACTACTCATGAGTTTTAAATGGAAGAGGTCTGCTGGAATAACTAAAGCCAATGCATTTGTAAAGTATGAAGTACTAGATGTCAAATATTTCATATTGCAGCAAAATCTACAAGCTCTTAACTTCATGCCATGGGCAGTACAGGAATAATGTGAATGACAGTGCAAAGATGTCATGAAGAGAATCACATGCTTTCACAAGCATGAAAGCTTTCCCCACTCAAATTTCTAAAATAATAAAAAAGGACAGATTTCATCCAGTGTATTCTTCCTCACTGCAAAGTAATGAGCAAAATCTTGCAAGTTATTTTGGTGTTTGTTTCATAAATGGGAGGAGAATGACAAGTGTTACAGTGACTGGTTACAAATAAGCAGATTCATATTGTTCATTTAGGCCAGTATTAGTAATTCTTGAAGATCATCTTAGTTGAGACCTACTGTAAATAGACTGCAAGGAAGAGGGGAAGTTGGTTGCTCAGGGGTGGGGGTTGAAGAAAATTCCCCGAGTCCAAGCGTGTGAACTCATGTGTGTGATTTCCTTCTTCCCTTCTTCCAGTTTGAACAGGAGAACCAGAGACTTGTTGGTGAAATGAATAATCTCTTTGATGAAGTCAGGTACAGTTTTCTGTTACTTGGCAGACTGCTGTGCATGTAGGTGCCATAACCCAGACTACGCCCGCAGACGCTGTATTTGCTGCAGGACGCCTGGCTGCATGAATTGTAGTGGCGTGGTAGAAGGAGGGACGACACAGGAGCACCCAGGAAATTAACTGTATGAGTTTACACATTGTGCTGTCTCACAGTGTAAAGGATGGTTCTGAGTGACATACAAACTATCCAAAATAGTACTGGTTAAATTTGGAAGGTTTATGTTCTACCTCACTTATCTAAGTTTTAAAAGATTAAGTTTTCCATTCCCACCACATTGTCAGCTGCATATACGGACAGCAGTAGGGGAGGTGCAATCGCTGACCCCCATGCAGAGACCTGTCTTTATGGCAGAGCGGCGGTGCCGTTTGCTCTCCGCTTGCTGTGCAGAAAACTGGAACGGCTAACTCTAGCTAGAACTTTACTTTTGGATTATTAGTACTAGGCAAGGTGAATTCCACGCTTCATAGTAGCACATAAAAAGGATATGTCAAAATTAGCTACTTAGGATCCACCATGGATTTTGTTGTATTAGATGAAAGAAGGATTTCCGGGTGGTGCCTTTCCCAGAGCTTCGCTGGGGGCTGGTCATCTTCCGACCAGGAACTGTCAGAGCACTAATCACAGGCTATTGCTGCACAACAGATGGCTAACAACATAGCCGTGCCTTTTGAATAGCCCGCTTACCGGCTTGGAGAATCTGAATCTGCAGGAGCAAGAAATGTTTGCACTAGTTTCTAATGGAGTATTTCTGTTCTTTGCCAAGACAAATTGAAGGAAAAGTGGTGGAAATCTCCAGATTACAAGAGATATTCACTGAAAAAGTCTTGCAACAGGTTAGTATAATTGAATACTACAGCAGCAAATGCAACTTGAAGCTTTTCTTGGGGGTATTTTGGTCTTGGTTGCATGCAAGATGTAAACGTAAGATTAATGAATCTTTGACTCAAATGTGAAGGAAAAGATTTTTGTTTGGTTTTCAAATGCAAAATAGAGATATTTACTGTTGTTACTTATTAGTATGTACTGGGAATGGAAAATGCAACATACATGTTAGAATGATCCCTCTGCCTCAGAATTAGCATCCTGTGAAATGTGTTATTTAATAGCATCTTTCCTGTAAATGGTGGCACCTCTTCCAAAATTGCTGGCAAAAACTAGACAGGTTAGACTTCATTCCAGATAAACAGGAGACCTCCTGTTGATCTTGGTGGTCTCCACTCAGGCTCATAAAATCACAGGTGAAGAAACTACAACTTAATTGCCTCTGTACCTTTGCACCATTGAAACTAAGATGTTATATTTGAATTCTGCTTGTTCCCCAAATCCTTAGAAGTGGTTTTTTTCCTAAAATTCATCACTGTTCATCATCAATTTTATTTTTTTTAACAGGAAACTGATATTGACAATATCCATCAATTAGTTGTGGGTGCAACAGAGAATATCAAAGAAGGCAACGAAGACATAAGAGAGGTAATGCCTCTAGGCTGTGTTTTAAACAACTGACTTGTTTCTCTTAACTTTCAATTTGCCCAAATGTGGCTTTTAAACAGCATGTGCGAGCTCACCCACAGTACAGCTGCAGCATGTGCTGGGGTGTCATGACATGATTTTGGAAAAATTGTACAAGTTAGTTGAGGTTCTCAATAGTTCATGTTGCTTGTGTTGCTAACCATGATTTGAATAGATATACAAGTCTGCAGAAATCTACTTGGCTTCACCTATTTTTTAAATGTGAAGGTCACCTGGCATGCACTTAAGCACCTGTGAAGTTTGTTTAAAAAAAAAAAAAAGGCGGGGGGGAGAAATAGCAGACTAAGAATAAAAGACAGTGCTGAAATTGTTGAAACTGGAGTTAAATGCTGAGCGTTAGCAGAAGAGTCTTCACCATGCTGAACGCATCTCATGCTCCTAGTCAACAAATCTATCCTATTGTCTTACTAATTAGAATGAAATGATGTTTTCGTTCAGGAATTGAGATTTCAATAAAAACAGAGTTCTTAAATTAGGCCACTGAGTAAATGGCTCAGGGTTTTTTTTTTTTTTTTCCCCCCTCCCTCCTGAAAGCACACAGAAAATGTTAACTCAAGGATGAGGTATCTACTGCTCAGCTCTCCTGAAAAGTGCATCAAATGTTCATTAGCCAGTGTAACTTAGGGACTTCAAATTTCTGATTTGGAACTGATTTCCATGTTTCTTCAAGTAGAGTAGAATAGCTGGAGTATTCTTTTCCGTTGCTGTCCAACAGGCATGGTGGTATGGCACATGGTGCGGAAGACATTTGGTTTTTTTAAAGACTTAAATCGATAGATTTACTAATATTTAGCATACAGTTACTATGCCTTTAATTTGTGATTCTTAAGCACTTTAGTAGGACACTTGGGGAGGGTATAGAGGTGTCAGCCAATTGTCCCAGTGCTCATAGTTAGAGATCAGTATTCAACAACATGGCATGAACTGAAGTTATTTTTGCTTATTTTTTTCACATTTGTAGGTAGAACTGTTTCCTAAACCACACTGAGAAACAGTAGAAAAAGGTGATAAATACAAAACTTTGTCACTCACATTAATGTTTGTATCACATAGAAAAATCTATTCCATGTGTAAATCTGAAAAATGAGAGAGAAAACCAGGTCCCCTGCTATATGCCAGTCTCAATTTTGGGGAGGAGAATCCAAGAAAAATACTTGCAATACTTGCTCCTTGCTCTACTTGTTCTGAGACTGAAATACATGATCAACCTCCAGAAATAGTTGTCAGGTTTTGGTTTTTTCTTTTTTTTTCAGTCAGTCAGAAGATGCTTATTAGAATGATGGCAGCTTATTTCTAATCACAGAATTTCACTTTTGCAACTTAAAACTAACCTTTAAGCATCTATGTTTTGATGTAGTTCTTAATGATGTGGGTATATTTCTACTGTGTGGGATCTTGCACTTTTTTGTTGGTGGTGTTTGGGTTTTTTTTCTGTGTTTTTTTTTTTTTTAAATGACCAATCTTAAGATTTTGAGAGGAACTTTAGTGTGATAAATCTAAAGAGGTATAGACAACCTGACTTTTATTCACCTGGAATTAATGGCAAGTTTTGTTCTTTCTCTTGTGGGAGGCAAGAGTGAAGCCACTAACAGTCATCTTCAGTTGCCACTGTTGAAATCCTACTGTATGTTTACTGGTGATGGTAATGGAGATAACCTTTTCCTCACAGGCCATCAAAAACAATGCTGGATTTAGAGTATGGATCCTGTTCTTCCTTGTGATGTGTTCATTTTCCTTGCTTTTCCTGGACTGGTATGATAATTAAAAATATTGTCTACATGCTTTGTTTGTAAAACTTCGGACACTTTTTGCAATGGAGTGGGGTATATGGCATACCAGTATATTTTATGTGTTTTTTCATACTGCTATGATGGAAATATTTTCCAATAAGTAAGCATGTGTACATATCCACTCGTGCAGAGGGAGCTGACAGCATTCATTTTAAATCCCTCTACTGAACATAAAACCATACTTAATCCTGCAAAGAACATGGAAACCTTTGAAAGAGCTGGTAAGAACATAGCTAACAGAAGAAAAAACCAGTAATGGTTTTATCAGTCACCCACACGTCTGTGACGTTTAATGTCCAGCTCCCAGGGTGCAGACCAGATCAAGAGAAAACTGTTACTGTGCAAAAGCATCTGCACTGTCTTAGGCTTTTATTTAATCATACCACTTCGGTACATAGTGATCATTTTGTACATGTATGACCTCTACTTCTAATCCTTTGAAACTGCTCGAGTCAGAGATCAGGTTGATTTAACAGTAATAATAATGATAAAAAGTCAACTGAAGACCTTTACCTCTAGGTGAAAAGAGAGATACAACACAAACAGATTGTGCAGTGAAACAAATGTTCTGGGATGTCAGAACAAAGCCAAAGCATAGACAATATTAAAGCCAAACTCTTCAAAGAACTGACAGTGGGAGCAATTTGTTAACTAAAAAAAAAAGTCTCAAAACCAACTGTAAATAAGAATCAAACTCCCTCCTGTTAAATCAGAGGGAAAAATGGTTTTAACTTCAAGAAGCATAAGCAATCTGTTTCTCCTAGATCATAAAGCTTACTCTTTTTTTTAATGTGTATTGTTATGAGAGAGAAAAATAAGTTGTTTCTCATCAGTATTTACTTGTGCATTAAAGTTTTTTAGTGTCCTAAATTTAAGGGTAGGAGATGTATCACGAATCATTTCTATGTAGGACAGGCTTGGGGAACAGATCTTTCCATCTTGTAAAATCTGAATGTCCTCTGTAAATATGTTGATATGAAATGTGTGTTTTGCTATCTCTCTTCTGAAATGTACATTTCTATATGTTATACGCAACAAGCAGCAGCATCCTTATTCTTTACTCTGCACAGAGTGAAAATGTCAAAAGTTACATGTGAATTAATTATATTCAATAAAGCATATGCCTGTTAGAAAATGCAAACGTGGTACGTTTTGAGTATCTAAACATAACCTTGAAATTTTTAAATGCAAAGAAAAATTTGGCACATAATTTATTGCTTTTTATGCATTCCATATACCATAATGACTTAAAAAGCCTTTTACAGATATTACTGTGTAATGCACATTTCATATCAAACCTAGAGAATTAAGTCGTAATGGTTTTACTGTATTGTTGATAAAGCAATTCTACTGGAGAAAAAATAAAAGAGCTGACCATGTTTGTTCTACTACAGCTCTTGAAATACAGCTCATACTGATGGTTTCCCTTCATTTTTGTATTGTCTCTACCAAAAAAAAGGAACTTTTGACATGTCCACTACACCTTCTCCCATTGAAGTTACACGAACAAAAAAGGTGACTTGCTTGCCCAGATACTTCACACACTTATTTTGTCTATTAAATTAACAGAATATCTTTTTTGTAATCTACATTTAAGATTTATAACAAAAATGAAAACATGGTTTCACACAAAGAATAGATAAGTTTGTAATTACAATGGAACTTTAACGTGCATCCACAATACTGTTCTTCTACATCTTTTCCCCTCCCAAGCCATACATAAGCAGTTCTACTCTTCACTCAGTTTCACTTGTAGCTTTAAAACAGCCAGTTGTGTTATCCAATATGCTATTGTTTCACTTGTGATGCTCTTTGTTTTCAAAAGTATCAAACTGCAAACCATACATAAACTGAAAGCTCTTTCCAATTAATAAAAAGAGAAAATGTTAATGTAATAAAAGAGAAAAATCAGACATATTACTCCCTCTGTCGTATCCAACAAATTACATAGTGGACTACATCTACTGTGAATAGGCTTTCTGCCTCTTAAGTATGATCAAAAGATGTCATTTCTCATTAGAACATTCTGAACTGTATATTTTTTACACTATCCTCAACATCCATCACTAAAACTGTCTGTGTTTTTCCATAATGTCTATCTAGTTTGTGTTTCAGTGCTGTCCTTACCAAGATGCTAAAGCCACAGTGGAAATGCAGTTAAATCCTGTTGACAGCAATAATAAAACATTGAGCATGCCTTGTTGCAGAGAACTTCATTATCACTTACAAATAAACAACAGTAAAGAAAATTTAAGAAAAATGCTACCTGACAGTTCGTCTCTCCATACAAGTCATTACATTATGCCCTTGACATCAGTGCTGACTATCATTCTTGCTTGAGCCAAAAGGAAATACTAGATATAGCTTTCACCTAAACAAGAGATCACTCTAGTTATGGCTGAGGTGTTTCAGTTTGCAAAACGACAAAGAATAAACAAATTAATAAATAAAGTATCAGTTCAGACAACAGAACACATGATTTATCTATGGTCCAAGCCCTGAAAATCTGGCAAAAAGAAATCTGTCAGTATCCAATAAACTGCAAGAACATATCTAACATTGGATTTTTTTTTTTAACATTGAAAATGGTGTCAAAGCTCTAAAGCAATGCTGATATGCACCTTGTTTTATGCCCATGAATGTTCTGCAGCAAGTTTTTGTTTTGGGTTTTTTTGGTGTTTGTTTTTGGGGTTTTTTTGTTTTGTTTTGGGTTTTTTTTGCAAAGCAGTATCAGCAAACAGAAGCAATTGCACCATAAACATGAGTAACCTCTAAATTATCCATAATTATATTTAATGAAAAGTTCCTTGAAGTCCCTTAGTTACCTTCAAATGACATAGTGTTAATAATAAGCTTATCATACTAAGCTGATTTCTCAGCAGCTTCAGTCTCCTGTTCAGATAGTTTCTCTTCTGACAGTACTGTCATCCATGGGGACACTGAGCGCGTGATGGTTTGTTTGGCCAGATTGTAGTGGTTTATGACTGTGTAAAATTTCCCTCGAGCACTGGAGTCTTGTTCAGAGTAGTAGTTTTCCAACCCAGCTGGAATGCATTGATTATTCTGAAAAGAAAATCCATCACTTACTTAGATGACAGATACAGTGCTCTACACACCAAAAGTAGATTACGTCTTTTTCTTTTAGTCTAAGCCAACATTCGCTTTCTGTGAGTCAAGATGCACAGCAATTAACTACAGTGTTGCCCTGCTGTATTCAAAATGTTCTTCCCTGCAAGCCTTAAACTACTCGTGCATTTGCTGGGAAGACCAATCTGGGTTTATATGCCAGAATAATTATCATACAAGAAACATGCTTGCCTAAAATTGTTTTTAGAAGTACTCAGTCTCTAGTTCCAACCATATTTTGCTGGTTTTTCCTCCCCACCTAGTTCCAACTGTTTGGTCTACAATTACAGATGTCTGTATCCTACCGTCAGATTAGCTTCAGGCACTTTAATATGGTGTTTTCAGTCTGAGGGCCAGAAATTAATACAGCTATATTGGTGCCAAGGTATGAACAGTTTTATAGCCCAGTAAATAAAACATACAGGGAAAACATTGTGGGTGGCCAAGCTTATGTGCAAGTGTGCACACACATACAAAATACTTCACTTTTGATTGTCCAAAAGATGTAGCCAACAGCAGGCTTTTAAAAAGCTATCTTTAGCCGTAGGACTACATTATTTAATTTCCCAGAAGCTTAAGAGCACTACATAGAACCTGCTCAATGCTCAGAGCTTTTGAAAGTGAAATACCTGATTTAGAGAGTTAAATACTAAGTAGGATCCAAACTTTGCTGTCATCTTAAAAACCAAAGTGAATGTGCACATGCAATGCATTAATCAGCAGGTATCATCTAGCAACCGCTCCAGTGATGATGCAGTAAAAACCCTACAAAGCAGCTAGCTGCACCGAAGGGGAAAAAAAAAAAAAAATCTTAGACATATCCTGTGACCCCCCAGGTTTTGCTCCAGAAGGTCACAGGCCTCTCCACAGGTCCTCTGCCACATCTGCCAGTCCAGGCAGTCTCACCTGATACCTCAGCATGTTAGGGCAGTCATCCGGGCAACTAACTGAATTGACCCTCTAAAATATAAGCTATGAGTAGCTGCAGCTTGAGGAAAAATAAGTTTAATCATTTCTTCTCTGACTGTTTTAAAAAGAAATAGGCTGTTCAATCTTCCTGCTTCTGGCACCAGAAGACTAAAATTTATAATACTACAGCACAGCAACTTTGAACTGCTACTGTTCTCATAGAACTTGGCAAACAAAACTTAATATTGGAAATTCCTGAGCACAAAAACACATGCAAAAATAGCATCTGGTCCTAAAAACCATGACATCTCAAGTGTGTCCACATTTACTTCTGGGTTGACTCTTGTCCTTGTCAAAAAAAAAAAAAAAAAAAGAGAGAAGTGGCATAAATAAGCACCAGTAACAACAGTTTCAAATGGTTTAAATCATAAAGCAAAAAATGATTGGGGGAAAGATCCAGCAGACAGCCTTGGCTTAATATAAATTTTGCATCCTAAAAATGTTAGAGTGAAAAAAAGCATCAAAAGGTATGAAAGAAAAAAGCAAGACTTGCCAAAACAACAGGCCTATGGGTAGTCTGATGAACCTGCCTGCCCTGATGAATGCAATCTTGTGGCAGATTTGACTGCTGAAAGAAGACTCGCTGTCACAAGACTAACAGTCCTCCCACGGAGTTCAGTTCTAACCTGCTTGTGTGACAGAAGCCTCGATGTGTGTCAGACTCACAACAGTGCTCAAAGTTACCACATCCACCCAGGTTCAGTTTATTTGTTATCTTTTGTTAAGCAGTTTATTTGTTATCTTTTTGTAGCAGCCAGGGCAAATCTTCCCTCACAGTTTTGTTTGAAGTAGCACTACAAAGCAGATGATAGGATTTAACCCTGGCTAAGCAGACACTTCTGCCTATTCAGGACTGTTTAAGTCAACAGAGGTTTCCCCATGGTCATAATCATCGTATATGCCAGCTGCAAGACTGGGACCTAGATTTAAAAAAAAAAAAAATCCAGGACAACTCTGGAATAGAGCTATTTGATATGCATGTTCACCTACATCAACCCATGCCTTATCTGGGATAACCGACACCACTTCCGATGTAAAAAACCAACTACGAAGTACGTAGACACAGACATTGTTGTAGTGATTATTTCACCCAGTCATGGGATGTAGTCACAATTCTAAGTATTTAAAATGGGGGAATGAACACAATCCACTGATCTAATGAAGTCTGCCAAGGAAATGCAAACAAATATAATTATTAGTGCTGAAGACAAGCCAAGATTACTGCCAGTCTAAAAAAATGCCACAGAATCTTTTGTTGCGTTTAGAAGCAATTTGCTTTGTAACAGGCAAAATGACTCAGTAATGTTATTTTTTGTAGTCACAAACATGCACAACATCTGACAGAAGAGACTAAAGAAACACACACCAGAGTTTCTGTCTTGACTGCATTTTTGCTCCTGGGATTTCATGCTTCTAGAAAAGACAGGAAAAACCTTCCCTTTTACTCATTGCTCCTTCTGTACTGCCCAAGGGCAGCGCCCTTTCCTTAGCTCCTAATCAAGGCAAGCCATGCAGCACTCGGGAGTGACTGAGTGATGGAAACTGGTGGCGATTCTCATCCTGCTGCATGCCTGAGAGCTTCAGCTTATGCAGAACATTTCTCTCCATCCTTTTTCTTTGTTTCCATGGTTCCCAGGTGAGAGAAGTAATAAGGCAGGCCATGAGGAGAAACTGGGATGCTCCAGAGTGAGTTGCCAGTCTCTTGTTTCTTTCACAACCCTTCTATTTCAGAAATTAGTTATAGGTTAAGGCCTTTGATGCCACAGAAAATCCTGGTTGCCAGTCTATATCTGGCTGTATTAAGATGACTCCTTTTGCTCCTTTGACATGAAGACCCCAGTGGTATTCACTTATAAATAGTATCTTCTGTCACATTAACTTTGGTGGGTCAGTAATTCCAAACTTAATGGATGATGGTGTTGTCTTTAATGCACTGAAATTACTTTGTTGCACTGTCCATGAGTCTGACAGAACGCAGGTGCCTTGGCAGCGAAAGCTAAAGGGTAACAGATGCAGTACGGAGCATAGCGAAGCCCTGGAGAAATCCCTCCAGGATGTAAGTGCACTCAGGTCTTTGAGGAAAACTCTGGTGAGTCTCACCAACAGCCAGCAAAGAGTGCTTCAGAGGAGTCATCTGCACAACAGCAGTATTAGGGCTGTGTCAGAAAGCTTGAGCAAGCACAAAATTGAGGCTCAAGCAGTTTAAGATTGCTATACAAAGGAAAATAAGCACCTTTTTAAGCACACCTTCAAGCCCTGGATGCGTAGGACAGCAGAAGGGCTGAAAACACTGAAACCTTTGGAACTGCTCCATGTATGAGAGCATCAAAGCAGAGAAGAGCGAGTCTGACTCACAGCTGCGGTAGCTCAGCCTTTATGCAGAGACTCCTGTGGTACCAGGCTTCCTGAGGCAGGAGATGCCTTTGCCCTTAACCAGGAAATCACATCAGCATCCAAAGCCTGGGAACATCCAGGCCAGAGAACGTTGTTGAGTCCACCTGAAGCCAGTCCACAGAGACATTGGTCACAAGTGGACAGATGACTTCCTCTCTCTTAGGACATCTGTGCCAAGCTATGCCATGACATGCTATGGACTATCCCAAAAAAAGATGCAAAGGCAACAAATACAAATTCATGTCAACACTGATAGTTTCAGGCCTTGTGTCATTTGCTACTGTGTTTATCGTGTAAAACTCTTAAGAGTTACATGACCAAAGATGCTGTGTCTCTGGGCATTATGCCACCAAGCAGCTAGGAAACAGCCTCCACAAAACCCAGAGCTGGCAGAGTAATAGTAACACGGCCCTGTGTGTGTGCTGCACCTTAAAAACAAAGCATGAGCTACGGGATGTTCTGCCTAACCTCTGTTTCAAACACAGGGCCCTAAGGAGAGAAACCCAACCGGATTCTGTTCACAGTGCAACTGAAATATAGCTAAGAAACTGTTCTCCCCTTAAATGTTTGCGACACTAGGAACAAAAGAAGCCAGAAGGCTGCGACTCAAAGGAAGGGACAACATGGTATGAAAGGAAGCAGAAGCAGCAGACTGTTACTAGACTTACGACAGGAGCACGTAACTGGCCATTCCTGTCGAGCCAGGATCACACCAAGATAGCTTCAGTAGGAACATACAGTCCTTATTCCAAATTGCTCAAAGCCAAGAAAAAGCTTAGAAAAGAAAAGGCTATCGTCCCATGAGACATGAGCACAGCAGGGTTTCAGTGCTTGTCTGAGACAAGACAAAAAACCAACAGCAGAACCAAAAGTGGGATATCCTGAGTTACAGCCAAATATTCTAACCACAGTATCTTTTGCCCTTGAACCAAGGGAAAGCAGTAACCTAAAACTCAATCCTTGGAGCCAAGCTAATCCAGGAGGGCATCACTGATTATAACTTTGGACTAGATTCTTGTAAATACTTATGTGCCTGAAGTGACAGAATCAAAAGTCCTGAACAGGATCGTGAAGGAGTGCTGAGGCAGCCACTCCTTCTTAATTCCTTTTGAAGATCATACTATGTACCCATTTGATTCATTACATGACTAAATATTCTTAAAAAATTAGAGGGAAGAATGCCATCATTACTACTTTTCTTATCTAATTAGAGCCAAGTTCAACACTGCTAAATTTACAACTGAGAAATCAATGTTACCTTTCTGACTTTCAGCCCAGGTCATAGCTGAGGAGCCAGCACTATCATCTCACACGAATGAAGTAAGCCCCAGCCTCCCTTTCGGTTAGCACCAGTATTTTTTTCCAATAAATGTGTTTTCCCTTTTTTGGCATCACTTTTGGCCTGTGGCAGTACGGCTCAGAGGTCACTGTTCTAGAACAAGAAGTTCTTTCTACAAAAATAACCCTAAGGTAACTCTGCTACTCTTAATGAGAACATCACTCTACTGTTTCTTTGACTCATATTCCAGAGTCTTTTTTTTTTTTCCTCCAGGTTTTATCATGCTCTTCTTTTCTAAGACACATGAATTTGGAGGAACATGCGACATTCAACCATATGACCCAATAAATGAGGGCTTTGTCCAGACAATTGCAGATGAAGTAGGTTTGAAGGACACTGGTGTTGGGACTTTTGTGTATTTTCAATGTTTAAAGCATTAGCAAAATAACAACATTATGAAAACTGTGCAATAGTACAACCTCAATTATAAATTAAGCAGAAAGAAACATAACAGGAAGCACACTAACCTATGAAAACAAACACAAATTTCTATGCAATACAGCATGCCTTAATCAAGGTTATGCAGAAAACTACACAGGGAATATTACATACTCTCCTATTTTTCTAGAATGTGTATGCAATTTACCTTGAAAACAAATCCTTCTGGACAGGTATGATCGTACTTGTAAACCTTGTAGACTACCAGAAATACAACACACGTTAAGAATGCAAGGGCAAAAAGCACCAGCACAGTTACCTGTAAAGAAAAATAAAACATGCTTATGTTAGTAATGCACTGCTTATTATATTGTTTGTTACTGTAGGCAGCAGAAGCGAGCTATGAATGCACTTTACAGTAAAATCAAGCAAAGAATAAAAACAACTTCTTAATTATTGAGGGAGAACAGGGAAGCAGCACATAAGTGCTTCTACCTCCCCCTTCTCGGAGAAGAAAGCAGATGATCTGGTCAGTGGCCCATTGCCTCTGTATTGTAGGGCTTTTTTGGTTACATTTCTGTCCAGTGCACACATGAGGCCAGAAGGACACATCGAGGTAGCTTGGGTCTGCTGCTTTTTCAGTATGATACAAGTGTAAATTTAGTTTACATCAGCTGGTAAGCATGTTTGTTTTCCTTGTGCCTGTCCAAGAATGGAGTCAGGTGACAGTCAATCAGCACAGGTGTCATCCAGGTAATACAAAGGTGACTCTAGCAGGGCAAGGAGAAAGTAACATCTGCCCTCTCTTGTTAGGATGAGAGTTTGTTGCACCTGCTATGAATGTATGGATAGTTACACCAGTAGTCTGCATGCTTGGTTGCTCAATGCTCCTTAATTTATAAGTCAAAACAGTACTTCTTCATCACACAGAGACTGTACAGGAGCAGTTCACTGCCAGACCCATAAGGGAATACACCATGTTCAACACAGGGCTAGCCTGGAGGAGTTCTGTTGCACCTCTTTCCACAGTGCTCACAGAGAAGCCATTACAGACTGCATTACATGGCACTGACTTTTCACCATGTCCTTAAGTACCTCTCTGGTCCTGAATTTGGGCAGGAGGGAAATCTCAAGACACACTTTAAGTTGGATCTGAAATCAGTGTCAGTATCAAGCTAACCTTTCCCAGGAATAAACTCCGAGCAGCTGGAGACTGGCAGCCTTTTAGGTGAGACGGGAGACAGAACTACCTCTAGAATTACCTCACCCATTGACAAGAGAAAGCACAAGACGTTGGCCTAGCAGTTACACTGCAAAGCGCCCTAATTCAGACCCGTTTTTGTGGAAGGTGTGAGCTGAGCAAATAGCATTCATTACATGGGAGAGTGTCCCAGATGTGTGGTTTTATTATTCTAAAGCCTCTACTCATAGACAAGTGAGTAGCTTAAGCAGATGACAGAGTAAGAGTGGCTGAGATTTTTTTTTTGGCAAGCTAGAAAGAAGCCAGCATGTGCTACAGCATAAGAAACAGTAATAAACAGAAACAAACAAGATTATGTGATTAATTAATTAAATTTTAAACAAAGATGAGTAAGCCAGCTATATGCACCTCCTAAAAAGAGAACTTAGGCACATCAGGGTCAAGTATGCAAACAAGAATAATCTGGTATTTGAGAAAGCAACAAAAAAAATTGTAGCTTTGCCTCTTGGTAAAAAAACCCACCACACACTCCCTTTATGATAAACCCCAGAACTAAAAGGATTTGCAATACTGCAAACTGCATGTGGCAGTGGGACTAGTACATTGAAGGACTGAGATGAACTTTTAGGGACTTCTCATGCTAGGGAAGCGAACTTCACCATGGGCAGACAACACGGAGTGCTAAATAGCCTGGCTGAAACAAGGTTGGGGAGTATCGTGCGCTGCTGAATCCAAGGATTTTATAAGGATTTTTGACACACAAAATAAGGAAAAAAAAAAAAAAAAAAGGAGGGCCGGAGGAGAGGCAGGGAGAACTGCAGATCAGAAAGTAATTTAGCAGAAGAAATGTAGATATTAATGTAACAATGCCAATCGAAATAAGACACAGAGCAAAGGACCTTTCTGGTTAATAGCAACATCTTCAGTTTCTCAGAACAGTCACTGGATTACCAAAAAAAAAACCAAACCCCCATATTCTTAATCACCCTCTGAAAACTTCACGCTGACATCAATTTTCAAATCCAATTAGTCTTTCCCCAAGTTTATTATTCATTTGCATACACAAAGGTTAACATGGATAGATCACTCTGTCTTGCCGACCTCATATTTTCTGCTCACATGTCCCACATCTCAGTATGTCCTCCATGAATCCAAGAGAAACGCACATTTTCCTTTCTGGTCATTTTCTGTGGCCCAGTTTAAGAATGAACAACATAACCCCCTCTGTTCCTGGCCAATCCATGCCCTAGCTCAGCCCCTCTCACATGTTTTTCATCAGGCTTCTCCCTTTTTTCTTCTACAGTTGTTTGGGGCCCCTTCCTGTGTTTCCTCAGCTGTCCCACCCACACACATGTACAAGGCCCTTCACCCTCTGCCTTGGCCCAAACCTTGCATTCCATCTTCCAGTGTTTTCCTCTCCCCACAACTGTAACGACCCTTATTCTCTAGTCTCCCCCCAAAATTCTCCTTGCACTTCAGGCTCTAGAAAAACTGACCTTTCTCCCCTAAGTTTGCAGCTCTCACTTGGGACTCGTTGTCCCACCTCCTTACCGCCTTGCTGGCATCTCAAAGTCCCACACACTGCCTGTGTCACGCTGTACCCGTATGCAGATGTCCAGGGTCCACCTGCCCCACCAGGCCAAGGGGCCCTAACCACACCTGGGCCCCAAAGCGGGTCTGCAGCCCTATCTGCCTGTGGGGCCATGGGCCCAAGGCCGCCTTCCCCTGCTGAGCTCCAGCTGCTGCTGGCAGCATGGGAAGATCAGGAACCAGAAAGGAGGGAGCACTCCTCACCCAGCCCAGCAGCTCTACACCACCACACACATGGCCCGGTACAAGCTGCAGGTTTTGGGTCATTCACCTCCCACTGACTCAAAGTGTATGCAAGGAATAGTAGAATTATAACATTATTTCCCAGTTGTAACCATTTTGACATACAGATGAGGCCCCAGGAACATACTGTAAAGCTAACAAGCTATTTTGTAGTTGAGACCAAATATTAGACAATAGAAAAATACGTGTATTTCCACAATCACCGCAGAATCACTCTCTCCTAGGCTCTGAAACCATTTTGGAAAGTAATTATGGTTCTTGAAAGAGGTCAAAAGCCCAGTGTACTGCAGATTGCTGGCACCTGGCAAGTTGCAGAGCCACAGCCTCAGGGCTGATTTGCTGAGACATGGAGCATTTACCCATTTCACTGACCTACATGGTGAAGCTGTGAGTTCTCACTGCTTGTGCAAGTCACATCCAGCATGGTTCTTCCACTGCCACGCAATAAGCTACTGGGAAGTGTTCTCAGGGCTCCTGGTTCATAACTCTCACAGAATCTTTCTCTCTCACTTACTGCATTTCCTAATGTTATTAATTTTGGTATTAACATGTAAATTTTTGCTCTCATTATCTCCAATAATTTGCAATCATACTCCATTTGCAAATCCCTAATCAAGTATGCTCTTGTCTCCTTCCTACTAGAAGAGACGCTCCCTTCTCTTACCATCCTTCAGGATATGAGTAACTTCTATTTAAGTAAAGGACAGTCACACATGCAAACAGCCCAGATGGAAAGAAATCCGCACAGATGGAAAGAAATCCATCACTGGATTCCAAGGTGATCCCAATCACCTGTTAATCCAATCCACTTCTCCCTTATAAGCCGAAAATCCTTCTCCTCCTTCTAATAGCCATTTTCCTTCACTCTCATAACAACCCACCACTGATGGTCCACAATTGTCAGATCCGCAGGTTCACTTCTGAACCTGAGGCAGTCAGCTTCTCTCCCCTGCAAGCAACACAGCGTGACCCTACCCCTCTGACTCACCTTCTCAGCCCTCTCTTCCCAGGTGCCTTTCAGAAATAAAAGCACGGAAAGAGGGAAGGCAACAAGATGCTCTTTAGACCATAAGCACTACCAAAGCTGTCATTTTATTGCTTTCTTCCACAGCCACTTTGCACACTCACTGTAAACTAAAGGAAAGTTATTCTCTTCTTCCTACCGGGGCACTAGCATCAACTTGCCCTCTTCCTCTCTTCAAGGTAGGAGAGGATGCAATGCATGAGCAAGCACCACTCCCTCTCTTCCAGAAGGAAATCTTGAATCTCTTCTCCATGTGGTAGCCAGCTGGCTGAATGCAGGACCCCACACAGTGGGAGCAGGAGTCTTTTGAATTACTATGATCATTCACTGCCATGTACATCCTGCAGAACTCCAAGGCGCCTGTCACACTACACGAGTGATGGGCTTTTAAAATACTTTTTAAGAAATAACTACAAGATAGCACAATCAACTGCTTCTTTTAACTAGGAACTCAAAGTGTGGTTTTGTTTTCATCTTGAGAGTGTCCTTTAAAGTTGGTTTTAAGGGGATCTGGCAGCAAAACTAAGTGAACAGAAAAGATGACAAGATATTATGTATGTGGCAGATTTTTGAATAGATTGTAAGCGAAGAGCAGAAGGACAACATCTAGCCAGAAGCCATTACAGTAATAGAAGTGAGAGATGACTAATTAATTAAGTGTACCCACAGCAAAAACACCTGTCTTGAGTCTCTGTAAGCATTTAGCCGAACAAATAAAACTCACCAGATCTGACAACTACACTAACATGTAAACAGCTCATAAGCCCTTACCATCAAGGCCTTACCATCAAGATCTGCTAGATCTTCCCAATCAGTCCATCCTACTTTGCTGCAGCTGCAGAACACTGCAAGCTGTATTTTCTCTGCCTAGCTACTGCAGTCTCCTTGTTTCTCACTTCGCTAACGTTTCTTGCGCTCCCTTTTTAATCAAGCCAGAATATTATGGCAAAATTCATCAATTGCACCAACCATGCCTGCTTCTCTTCACACCCTTTCCTGGCTCCTGTCCCCTTCTGAACAAATTGCAAGCCATGTTTCAAGGCATGCACAAGTCTGCCCCTTTTGCTCCTCTTAGCTCTATCTCCTTGCATTTTGCCTGTATCCCACTGTCCCACTAAAGCCTGGGTGCCACGTGTTTTCCTGCTGACTTCACCTCCACCTTTCTCGTCATGCCTCGTCCTCTTGCCTGCAATTCTTTCATTAACCCACTCTTACTGTGCTGGTTTGCGCTGCCTTCCTTCATGCTTTCCCTTCTGTCATGCACCTTTCAGCATACTAACCCATGTAGGGGCATTCCTGTTACTATGAGAAGTGGAACTAAAGTGGAACTAATAAGACATGCAGTAATTTTCACTGCTCAATCACTGGCACTTGGTCACATCTCGTCTCTGCTCTACATCTGTGCATTATCTATTTCAATTGCAGCCTCTTGGGAACACAACTTTCATTTCTGATTTGTCTGTAAAGTGCTAGGCACAGACTTGGTGCTAACACCAAGCAAAAAGAGTGAAGACATACATTTACAGAGCACCTTTCACCTGAAGTGATTTACAACCAATTTATGCTTTGCTCACCAGTGAAATGCAAAGCCCTCTGGGATGAAATACAGCAACTCTGTACAACCATTTAGGACAGGAAATTAAGATTATTGCTATCCAATTTAAACTACAAGAGAATTTTAGGCAGGCAGACTGTAATTACAATAGATTGTGTCTGGCTGCATCCCACAGACTAAAATTCGTAAAACATCACATTGACTTCCCTGCAAATGGCTGTGACCTCCATTTCACCTCTCTCCACTAAAATCCTGCATCTCCAGCTGCACAATGCCCTCTACCAGCGCATTAGAGTACACTGAACTCAGCTCTCCACTTCCCCTAACATTCCTGCTTTTCCAAAACTATATTCTCCCTTGCTATTACCCGGGCCTGTCCCTACAAGTTTACATGAAAGATGAATCTGAAACAATGCACTTAAGGAATAAGAAATGTTCAATTTGAAATAAATGGCAACATGAAAGGAAAAAAGGAACATTCACATCTACACATGAAACATTTGACTCATATTCATTTACAGAGCAATCCAAATTATACAGAACTTGGTACAATTTCCCATACTTGCTATGGGAATATACATACATATACAAGATGACTGGTGACTCAAAAGACAACCAGGTGCCTCATTTCAGAACAGTATTTCTAACATCAGATGTCATGTTTAGCTATATGACTGCTATCTATCTATTAAACTCAACTTCTTCACCAGAACATTGCCATCAAACCTTTGTGCTCAAAGACGATGACAGTCTTGGGGTAGGCTGTACAGAAAAAGCAGGAGAAATCAAAAGACTGTCCTTCTCAAACAGAGATGACAAAGAGGAAGAGTGAACTGGCTTGGATGCTTACCTGGAGATGACTGGGAGTAGCAGCAAGAAAGGCAGACAGATTCATGAAGGACACTAACTGAAAGGAAGCTACAGACCCAGTGCTTATTAACAGTGACAGTGCAAGACAACAGAACCAGCCTGCAAGGGAGTCGATTAATGAAGCCTGAGGGAGATACTGTTAGACAAAAACAGCTTAACAAGGCAGTGCCCTTGAGCGTCTAGCACTGTGGCTTAACACAGCCATTCATGACAGTGTTCTCATCATCTTCCATCACACAGCACCATGTATTAGTTTCTTAACTACAGAGATCTGAGGAAGCAGTTCAAGAAACCCTGTGGCCCTGAGATAAGAACCTTGTTACCTTCCCATACAAACCCAGAAGATACATCTGAGGCCAGGAGAAAGGCTGGAAAAGGTTACTGCAGAAGAGGAAAGGCTACATAAGTGTTACACCTGGAGATACCCAAAACACCTTCTGTGTCACCAGTGTCTCTAGTTCTGTTCCAAGAAAAGGATGTCTAACAGATACAATGGCAGGGGACACCTGACTTAGAGCAGGGGAGCTGCTGTTAGGCATCCACTTCACTTAAATCTTCCAGCTCTGACTGCAAAAAAATTTAGCAGGAGGATTGCCAATGTCATATCAGGGAATTATCAAACATTTAAAAAAAATGGAAAAATTACAGTTGCCATGCAGTGCCTTTACTTACATCAATTGTTTTAAAATAGCAGTTACATTGAAAGAAGAATCTCCTTTATTTTTCTTGCTTGAAGTAATAAAGGAAAAATTCAAAGCCTGCCAAATGCTTATATTTATGAGCAACTTTAATCCTGTGAGTAGTTCTACTGAAGAAAACAGAACTACTCATGGCAGTAAGTACCTGTCACTCTTCCAGCACTAAGTGACAGACACAGAATATATTTAAGGAAGTGATACCCTGTACAGGAATCAGCTGACAACTCATGCACCTAACAGGCTTTTTAAGTGGGAGCAAACAGCTACTTAACACACAGAGTAATCACCCAGAAATCAACATTTCCTTCATCTGTGATTATTTTTGCAGCAATAATCATCATCAGTATTACTAAGAACAACAGGTAAAAAAGTCTTGAGGCAGAAACATCGTTTAAAGGACACACCCTTAAGACAGATCACAAATGGAATATTTAAATGTTACATACATTTTTCAGTCGTAAAATGACCAGGCAAAAACTGCGAGAACTGATTTTGAAAGGAAGTCTCCATTCCTCTTCCATAACCTCATGCAGACATTTCAGCAACCGCTTGCTACTTGATAGTACATGGCTTGCACCATATGGTCTTACCACAGAAATAAGCTTGAGGCTTTGGCTCTGCAGTTAGATGTATGCAGAGATGTCAAGGATGCAGTCTGAAGAACTGAATTGCCTTTGAATAGAACCAAATGGTTTAAGGCATACCACAGCTCGGGTTTATTTAAGGGCTCGAAATTTATTGGGAAACATAAGTGTTTGCTTTCAAAATATTTCTGAATGTTCTTTATTCAGGTTTCCCCAAAGACAGAAAAAAAGCCTCATGCTTTGATACAACAAACATTTTTTTCAAATTGATGTGTTTGTGCACAACTGTGAATTGTAGCCCAATTCAATGGGTGCCAGAACAGACATCCCACTACAAAATCCAACTGGAGTTTGTAAAAACACTGCTCTCTCAATGGGGGAGGCAAAGGTTTGGCCTTGGGTAACTGATACCATCAATCTTCTCCTGCAATAGCTTCCTCCTATGTCCTGATTCACAAGACTCCTTTGAAGTGACATTTCCAGCCTTGTTGTGTTACTCTGTACAGCGGACAATTCACAGGAGAGAAAATTCTGCCTCATTCAAAGTTGCTTTCCAGATGTGAAGGACCAACTCCCTGCATTAGCCTACACTGTTCAAAGAACAAAAGCAAGACTTCTATTTCTCAATGAAAAATAATCTTCAGAGAAAAATCACATCTTCCTTGGTGTGGTTAGTGCCATAAAACTAAACTAAGACAACAGGGTTCTCAGAATCAGGAAGTCTTCACATTCTTCTGACAGATTCTGATTTGAATTCAGAATGTGGCTTCATACAGGAAAATTATACTTGCAGTTTTCTTTGTAAACATTCTCAGCTCTGTTGTAATAACTGTGGTAATGTGGATTGAATGCAGAAAATATGTTTTATAATTTCTTATTCACCCAGCTGCTAAAACACCAAATGATCTACATGACATATGCACATGCTGGAGTTGCTTCATTTGTTACAATGTAGAATTTCTCAAGAAGAACAGCTTTAGATGATCTGCACTGCTGAATCCTAAAAATGCAATCTGCTTTGTCCTTATTTAAGAAGTACATCTTAGAATACACATGACTTATTTGTAAATATGACTGACTTTTTTTATTTTTAGCACAACATTTGGGCTGTGTCTTGTGGCAACCTTATGCATCGGTGATGTACAATATTAAAGTCATTAAAATGGCATCTTAAACTTTTTTCATGAACACAAGCCAAAGTCAATATCCACCAGTTAAATAATGCATTTCATAATTATAGCAAATATTTAATTTTCAAACAAATATCCTTTTGCTCTCTCAGAATCAACAGCAGCAGTTAACATGATGGTTCACAATTAATAAGGACCCAGGAGAAAACCTCACACAATTGGTACTTTTCATCTACATATTTATGAAATTTCATCAATTATTCATGTAATATTTACTACTGGGAGTGGTGAATATGACAATCATCCCTGCTGGAGAAACAGTCAGTTCTCTTTAAAACATTGCAAACAGCGTAATTCAATTCTAAAACTGTTATATAGAGATTAAGGGACATTTTTAGGACCTGAATGTTCTGCATGAAACTATTGTTTTCAATTAACTGAACCACAATTTTCCTAATTGATCAACCCCCACACTCTTCTTTAGAAGCCTAGACTTACAGCCACAGTGTGAATCACCCTGCAATTCCCAAGAGATAGCAAATCTTACTGAAACCTCTCTCTGATGCAGTAGTTACCTAGCAGCAAAACCTAGCAACCCTGTAGTATGAGATTAATCCCAGAGTGATCATCATAAAGTAATATCTAAAAGACATTTTATTTAAGTATGCCATCCAAAGGTATATAAAAATGCAACGCAAAAATGCTCAGTCTTCTAACTGTTCAGCTATACAAATTAGAAAAGACTACCCAACAGCATGACAAGCTATTTGTTTATTGTTCAGCGAGGTCTTATTTGCTCAGCTCTCCCAACAAAGAGAGAAAGAACCCAGATCTACAAAGATGAACAAAACATTCAGATGGGACTAAGATATTCAAAACCCTTCGTTATCTACAATTTAACGTTCAAGCGATGAAATCCCTTAGTCCCTACAGCTAGTGGATAAGCGCAAATTCCTCAGGCACAAGTTCTGCTCAGCTGCTTGGAACTGAAGTCCCAGCAGGGTACTCAAACTAAAACACTTTCTCCCCTTTCTCTTCTGCAACATCATAAGCATTTTCAGATCACCTCAGTGTGACCAGGACATGCACAAAAGACAGCCAGACCTAAGTCCTCCTTGTTCTGAGCTGTCCATCTGCATCTTACCCAACAATATAGTGTACACAACCCTCACCTGAGAGGAAGGGGATTACTCGCAAGGATTGGTACTATGGTGCCAGGAAGAAAAAGACAGAACATTAGTCAGAATGTAGCATTTTCCCTGAAGGATGAGATGTCCTTGCTCCAAATCAGGGAACAGAAAAACTGGAACTAGGCTTCTTACCTTTACTAGTATATCCTTGCCACACCCCATAACATCTCTTATTAACTATCTGGGGTGGTTCCCCACACAGCTTACTGGGAACCTACATGCTTCACTGTATGGCTGAAGACTCCACCAGGTGACCTGCACTTAAAACATTTATCCTGGCAACACTCTGCAAAGTTCTTCTGCAAGTGTAGCCCGAAGCATCTAACCCCTCCTTTAGCCTTCACTTTGGTTGTTTAGCACACTCTGATGCCAGAGAGAGCTGTATATACACTTCTGAGGTAGGCTTGGGCCTGGACAGCTTTTAGAACCACTGGTCAGGCACATCTCCCGTGTTTTATTCTTCAAATTACAGAACCAGAATCTTTGGGTGTGCCCTAAAACTCTTATCATGCACACAGAGGTTACAAGTGTGCGACAAAGAGAATCCACATCTTTACTGAAACTCTGTATTTTTCCTTCATACTAAACGTTAGGCTCTCCAAATGTATTTGTACTTGTGCACCGAACAGAGTGGTTGCCTACTGTTTAAAAATGCGTAGGCATCCTTAGGTAAGATGCCAAATTAACAGCACTGAAAAGCTGTAGTCTTCCTTTGTTAAGAGAATAGGTAGGAAAGCATGAGCTGAAGTGCCAACTCTCCTGCTTTGCTTTACTTACACAGAGCAAGAAAACCTATCCTCCACTGAGAAGGGGGAAAGGTAGTTCAATCCTTGCACCAGTTAAGCTCTCAGCTTTCCTCTGGGACTATTAAAGGGAATAATAGGTGTGTGGGCACTAAAGAGTAAATCTGAGTCAGATTCTTGCCGACCTGCCATCTGCCAATAACAGTCGTCACCAAGCTGTAAGATACAATTGGACCAAGAAAACTGATAGCAAAGAGCTCTGGTATACACCCCTGAGCTGCCAAGTCATACATTTAACTATAAAAAAATACATAATGGACTATGACAGTGCTTTTAAGAGAATGGTTTAGCCACAGTGAAAAATAGTAAGCCAAAACTCTTGTGGTTCTTGTCCTTCAACGCTAACAGGAGCTTTATCCATGCCATGAGAGCTACCTGCATGCAGCCCACATACAACCTGGCCAGCCACTTTCTGAAACCCACACGCTGGCAGCAGTGCCTTCTGAATTCATCTGCCAGTGAGGGATTACAAGCAATAATGCTCCAAGACTTGCTTTTGCTTCTAATTGCTAAATACTGAACTATTATAACACTGAATTTATTTTTCTCATGTCCAGCTATACCCACAACAGCCACTCTGTTAGTTATAGCCAGTTTTGACTACGATCGGCAACTGATTTTAAGCACTTCTGTGAGCAGAACTGGGTCATTAATATCTTCAGATAGCACTGCTTACCTTAAATCTTTCTGAAACCCCTTCAGTGATGCTGATTGTAAATTCAGCTATTTTAGGAGTACGGAACTTCCCCTTCTTGCGATCAGGTTCATATTCTGTTTTCGTTTTGACCACAACCTTTAAAAAAAAAAAAAAATCAAAAAGCTGTCAGCTGAAACTAGCCACAGGAATCTTATCTATTCATTTACTCCTCTTTTACCTGCTTACAAGTACCTCTAGCACAATGGGGTTTTTTATCCCACTTTGTGTAATTCTTCTTTGGAAGCTGTAAGCTGTTAGTTATTTTTCCTGTCATAGCAATGATCAACAAAATTATCTCTCAAAGTGGTTTTGATGGACCTACAGGAAGACTTGTTATGCAACAATTTCACAAACGTTCAACTTTTTCAGTGGTGGCGGTACTGTGCTGCTACACTAGGCAAGCATCTTAGTTCAAATCCAAATCATGAAGCTTCCCACTTTGTATAGTTTGAAAATAGCTACCTCCATTTGCTTCAGGAGATCCCATTAGTGGGATTTCAAACTGAAGACAAATAGGATGAGATGATTATTGAAGAGTGCCCATAGAAATCCAGGAGATGATGAAGCTGCCAATAGCCATGTTCTATGATGGCAGGATTTTGGGTTTAAAAGAAGTGAAATGACCCATCTAGTTGCTATTCACTATGTGCTGGACTGTAGCTCTTGGCACTCTTAACATCTAACTTTTGAATTATCAGCTGCAAGCAGCAAGATGCACACAAACCCTTGTGTTAATGAGACTTCTTTAAACACCGAAGGCTCTTTAACTTCAGTTTATTCCTTGCTATGAGCTACTGCCCCAAGCTACACAATTTAGCACCTTACCTGTATTCCTAAAATATTCATTACGTCAGTCATATCTCTAGTGCTCTCCTAGGTATTCTAATTGTACAAAATTTTCACGTACCTAACCTATTTGCCTCATTTTTGTCTTCTGCAATTTTTCAGGATCTTTTTCAAAGTATCACTTTCAAGGTAGTGTGCAGTCTATCGTACTGATGGTGCTAGTAAGATTTGCTCAATTTTCTGTTGTTCCAAAGAATAACTATCTAGACCCTTTCAGATTTTTAGAACCAGATTCTATCTTTAGACCAGCCCATGGTATCAATAGCAACTACATTATTCTGAAAATAAGATTGTGACACTCGCAGGTAGCCAGGTACTGAAATTAAAGCTTTGGGTTCCCCTCTCCTCACTGCCTTGAAATGGTATCTAGAATGTGTAACTGTACCTAGACTCAGTACCACAAAGCTTATTAGACACTTTTACAGCATTATACACATATGTGCAGGACATAGGTAGTTTCTAAACCTATTTCAGCTATAATTAATAAGCTAACAATATAACTTTACAATTGCTCAACAGCATCATGAAAGTAAACCATCTGAAGATCTCTGGAATGGTTTTTAACATTTTACTTCTTTTCCCTTCCTCTCCCTTTATGTTGCATAATCTCAGGCAACTCAAATCACATTCAGCTGATACTGAACGTACAGTTCTATCTGCTTGGTTATGTAATGTCGTCTTTTGTTTAACATACCTAAATATGAATTTAAATCAGTTCATCCCTTTAATTTAGAAGCTGTCAAAATCATCAAATTCCTAGCAGTGTAGTCACTACTGCTCAAGAAGTTATGCTTCATGCCATACTGGAGCCTTGTAAGTGAATAATAAACACAGATACATGAAGTATGTACTCCTATCCATTACACATGAGCATCTTCGTATTTCAGAATTTGATCTGTGTGTCAATCTTGACTTAATGCTGTTTCTTTTTTTCACATCAGTTGGTCTACTGCCTTGGAGTCTGTAGCAACCAGGAAAGACACACTGACACAACTAACCAGAGAGTTAGAGAAGGAAACCAGTAGGACCAATAAATACATGTTTTTATTTTTCCCCTCTATGTTTGCAAAAGAAAGGGAAAGGAAAGCTAACATACAAATAGACAGTGGAAAGAGCAGAAGAGCCAATCAAATATTCCTTTATTTAAGCTTCTAGCCTAGTTGTACATTTGCATTCGCTCAAGGCAAACGCCGAGAAGGTGGGAGGACTTCTGCCCTGTTCTAGTAGGAGCAATCACGCTGGCACAGAACCTCCTGGGTTCACTACAGAGGCTCCACTCAGGTTAAACCTATTACCATATAGGTCCCTAGTTCAGACTTCTACTTAGCCATGCAGTAACATAACAAATTCCTTTGGACGCTGGTCCTTGGTAATCGGTTATATCCAGTCACCAGTTGGCAGGCGTATCAGACACAGTGAGACTTAACTTGTTTTAAAGCCTTAGGGTGCAATTTTGTCCTCAGTTACAAGATTTACACCCATGTAACAGAGGGCAGAAAGTGGACCCTCAGGCTCTCTAACAGCTGTTATGGCTTATTGCATTTATGCCTGCCAACTGGTCACCATACAAAACACACAATGGTGTTGATAGCAATTAAAATGGAGGTACAAATTTATTCATATTGCCTACAAGCAACACTCTACTGAAACAAATTTCACAAGCTAATATTCTTTACCCCAAGATAAGATTATGTGATTTTTTTTTTTTTGAGCTATGAGGAATATATAGCTATCAGTTTATCTAGAAGTAGAATTGAGCTTGTGGAGGACACAATGCCAAAAATAAAAATCAGCATGAAGATATTACTGACCATTTCCCAGTTAAATTTTGTATTTTTCAAAGACTGCAAAGCTTTTTTGCCAGATACATATGTGAGAAATGTGCAAGTATCCTACTACAATAGGATACTGAAAAACAGGATACTGAAATATCTGAGAAAGCATCCTACTACTGTATGCCTTACCGGTAACGCTTACTGAATGCTTTATTGTGAGGAGAATAAACGCATTTACAGGCTAGCACATCACCTTCCTAAATCCTTAAAATTCAATCCTTACTAATCAAGCCATATAATGGGGAATGCAGGATGCACACTTCCCTTCCAACCTGTGAGCAGCATGTTGGACTGCCCCCTTCCAGCTACGGAGCATCTGACTCACCTATTTGGAGGGTTTTGAACCAAATAAGCTGCCAAGGAGAAAACTCAGTGGCCTGTTCTTGTGTCATTATTTCAGCTTGTCTGGGGCTAGCATTAACTTCCTACTGAAGCACAAAAGGAACATGGAAGTTGTTTCTCTCTGTGGCCAGTCTGCCCACATACATCTCGCAGAGACATCAAGCAATGCTTTATCCCCCCATTAGAGGGTTTTTTTCTGGACAGAGAAAATTCACGTTGTTTACACAAAATACACAGTACCTTCCAGATGCAAAAAAGAAAGATACAGAATAGGAAGGGCTATGACAATACAGCCTAGAGAAGCTTGCATTTGTATGTTCATACATTTCATACAGCAGCACTGAAATCTATATAATGCTTATTGCTAATATTTCCCATTGTTTTTTTAATGCAAATCACTACTACTGGATTTTCATTAGCTTAACTGTTAGGTTTTTCTTCCCCAGAGGGAACTAGCATGCCTTAAAACGCTCTGTATTTCTTGACATTTCTAAGCTGCTCGTTACATGTAACCTATTCTTTTGTTGTTTGCCTGAGATTTGGGTGTGATTCTCCAGGGTGGAAACTAGAGCCTACTGTACCTTATCAGGAGGTGGGAACTGGAGCTGATTGACATCCAGGGGTGTGATCAGGGGGATGGTGTCAAATCCATCCTCCAAAAGGGGCTGCTTTGTGCTCTTCTCGCTGAAATTATTCCCCAGTTTCACCATTCTTCCAGGATAGAGGGATTTTCTGCTGGCACACATAGGCACACACGCACAGAAATGCAAAATGTCAAGACCTCGGGATGCACCACACCTTTCCCCAGCCCCGGGGAACCCGAAATATCTTACCGAGGGGGAAAAAAAATTAAAAAAAAATTACGCGTTGGTGGCTGTGACTCGGTTACATTTTGGCGTTCTGGGAAGTAAGGACGATGGCCAGTGCTTTTCTTGTCAAAGTTAAAAAAAAAAAAAAAAATCCCACCAAAACCCCCAAATCCCCGACACGTTAGCCCGATCCGAGCGATAACTTCCCGCACGGCCCCGGCGCGGCATCGCCCCTCGGCCCGCGGCAGCGGGAGG